>VXAU01000862.1:801109-843013 GCA_013399695.1 Formicarius rufipectus | reverse complement strand
CCCACCCCCAGCCGCCCCCAGCCCAGCCCCGGCGGGGTTTCCTCGCTGCGGGTCGGTGAAGGATAATCCCCCTCCGCTCCCCCCTGCGCTTTCCCCGTCCTGCCCGCTCCCTCCGTGATCAAAGATAATAACCCCGCGCTGAAATGTTGGCCGCAGGGGGACGGGGTTTACGCCGCGGTGCACCCCAGATTGCGGCACTTAGGGGGTCTCCGTGTGTTTTTGTGGACTGGCTCCCGCGCCTTCATCCCTGTGCAGGTGCGGGGAATTACCTATCCTAAGGGGCACGCTGTGCGTCAGGCTGTCCCTTGGTGGATAATCTCGGGCAGTTTATAATATTCCACACCTCCCCTCCCTCCCTCCTTTTTTTTGTTTTTGTTTTCTATTGTCACATTTATGTAACAAGTGCCTTGCCTGCACGTTAGGCTGGTGTTGCTGTCTAGCGCGATGCATGTTCTGGGGGGGATGATGTGTCCAGTGCTGTGCCTGAACATTAAAAAAAATGTCTTTCTGTTGAAGAAGACAGGGGTTAAAATGAATGAAGATCTGAAGGTTAATTTGAGCTGGCTGCCTCAGGATCATGTAGAAGCCAGCTCTACAGAGAATGCCTCAGCTGCAGGCTCCTCCCTGGTTCCTGTCGTAGAACCTGAGACAGAGCTTTTGGTAAACCCCTGGGACATTGTCTTGTGTACTTCAGGGACCCTTATCTCCTGTGAAAATGCCATTGTGGTTCTGATAATTTTCCATAATCCCAGTCTTCGTGCCCCCATGTTCCTCCTGATAGGCAGCCTGGCACTGGCAGATCTCTTAGCGGGCATTGGATTGATCATCAATTTTGTTTTTGCCTACCTTCTGCAGTCAGAAGCTACAAAACTGGTTACAATTGGACTGATTGTTGCCTCTTTCTCAGCATCTGTTGGCAGCTTGCTGGCTATTACTGTTGATCGTTACCTCTCTCTGTATTACGCTCTGACTTACAATTCAGAGAGGACTGTCACTTTTACCTATGTCATGCTTATATTGCTCTGGGGAGCATCTATCTGTATTGGACTGCTGCCTGTAATGGGCTGGAACTGCCTCAGAGATGAATCCACCTGCAGTGTTATCAGACCACTCACGAAAAATAATGCAGCTGTTCTTTCGGTCTCTTTCTTGCTTATGTTTGCCCTCATGCTGCAGCTCTACATTCAGATCTGCAAAATTGTGATGCGCCATGCCCATCAGATTGCCTTGCAACACCATTTCCTGGCCACTTCCCACTATGTGACCACCCGAAAAGGAGTGTCTACTTTGGCCATTATTTTGGGCACTTTTGCTGCTTGCTGGATGCCTTTTACACTCTATTCTTTAATAGCAGATTACACCTATCCTTCTATATACACCTATGCTACCCTCCTGCCAGCTACCTACAATTCCATTATCAATCCTGTTATATATGCTTTTAGAAACCAGGAGATACAGAAAGCACTTTGGCTCATCTGTTGTGGCTGTATTCCTTCTAACCTGTCTCAGAGAGCAAGATCGCCCAGTGATGTCTGATTGGCAGCCAGGAGGACGCTCCTTAACATGTTACTTTCCAGGCATTCTGTCTTTGGTTTAGATGCATTCATTAAATGGTGTGTGATGGGTTCAGATAAAAACCACAGGATGGACTGACCTCTCTGTAAACAGAAAACCCTGGTGACCGAAATCAATTGAGTGGTTTAAGGGAGATTTACAAAGTCAAATTAATCAGTGTTCTTACAGATTTATAATGTTGCTCAGGGTCTTTTTGTCATATTACCCAGACTTTGCCATGTTTGCCGTGATTTTACATTAAGCTTTCTAATTAAAATTAGATTGAAACAGCATATCTCTTTTGAAATTGTTTCTGTGCTTGAATTTAGTCATACTGCATGTTGCAATCTGTTGTCAGGATATTTTTTACTCTTTAATTTTTTTTAAGCAGAAAAAAAGAAAACACAGGTCCTTTTACTGCATATATATATCATCAGAATGCTCTTCAAAATAATGGCCAATTGTACTGATTTATATGGTATTTATTGTAATAATCTCAGTGCTCTAAGTGAGGAAGTACTTGTACAGCTTTTTATTTTACATCTCAGCGTGAATTAGGTTGATAATTGTTTTTAAGGGTTATCTGTTTTCTCATGAGTTCCAACTGGATGGTGAACCAATTGCATTGCTTTCCTTTTGAAAAGTCAGACATATGTTTTCACTTAGATATGGGACATCAGAGCTCACTATGCTATTAATTTTAAAACTGATTGGGGTGGGGGAATCTTTGATGAAACAATATGATGTCTTCTGGCTGTGCATTTGTAATAGATCAAACACTAAATTTCTCAGACACATTTGTCTTTTCAGAAGAGTATAAGAAAACATTTCATAAAATAACCTACAAATTGCTTGCAGCACATATTTAGCACTATGTGAAAATGGTTTCCCTAAGTTTCTTATCAAGTCAGAACTATTATCACTTGTTTTCATTGTTCATCTATGTAATTTTAAATACTGACATTTATAAATTCTCAGAGCATATGTGGTTCATAATTGTATGCAACCAGAACTGCAAGATGAAACAAAAATAGTGTTTTCTCCTTTTCTAGAAGTTTCATCCACTGCAGAATGTGATTCTTTGTGTTGTACACATGTCAATTCGTTATAGTTCTGGTCTAAAAAGCAGAACTTCCTGTCATGAATGGTTAAATTTCAAACTGTTTCTAATCTTTCACTGAAGCCACATTGGAATGCACTAAAAATAAGGCATTGTTTCATAATTTGAAGACTTGATTGTCAGAGAGAAAAATCTTCCTGGCACATCTTCATGAAATTTATAGTCTACTCTCACGTCAGTGCATGGGAGTTAAGAGTACCACTTCCATTAGTGTTGATGGGAGCTAAGTGTGCATACCCTGGCATCGGTAGGAAGTTATTTTCCCTTGAATGTTGGAGTCAACACACTGTATTGTTGCTTCACTACCTTCCATTAAAAAACAAAACAAACAAACTCAAGTGTAAAAATAGCAATATTTACAGTTCAATGAAAAAATATACCTGTATAGTAGAGATAGTAGAGACAACTGCGTTTCTGGTCTGGATTTTTCCAAATGGAATCAGTCCTTTTCATGTGGACATTCATATGACTGTAGCTTTTTGTGGCAGAGTTTCTGTGACATTAAGAATTATATGCTATACACAAAGCTGAATCTCAAATGTGAGTGAGTTGTCTGTAAACAAGGCTCTGTAGAGATTTTTATGAGCAATAATTAATTTTGGTTGCAATGCTGGATTTAGATTCTATTATTTACTTGGTTCAACCTTCATATTTGGCCCTTACTTTGTAATCTGATTAGTTTAATAATTGCATGGCATGATCCAGTAGAACTGTGAATTTGAAGCTCCCCTGGCTTCCCTGTGATTTACAGATGCTGAGCAGGCTATGACTTCTGCTCAGGGTAGGATATTGGTGTTCTTTATCTACTTCTGAATGCTAATGAAACTTTAGTCATTGCATTTTGTTACAATTTTTTGTATAAGAAATACTTCATAAATATCTGTGCTATATATCTGTGCAGTTTTGCAAGTATGCAAAGTATTGGGAATTAATGGCAGTAAAAGTCATGAGATGAATTATGTAGGGAGTCTAAATAATGTAGAATGGCACTTTTAAAAGCAGAAGAAAATAAGAATTGTGCAAAGTTTACCCCCTCTTTTCTCCACATTTGTTCTTCTTTATCAAATTGCTACAAGTATGATGATGATAAAAAGCTACAACTGTGACCAACATTCAGTCCAGAGGGCAACTGTTGTTTTGCTTATGCAGACCTGTTCTCATCCTCTTGGGTAATCTCACAGTCATTAGTACTTTTCTCTACACAGCACTTGTGTGGTAGGAAAGCCAGAAAAAAAAAACAGCACAGGGGTAGATAATGTCATCCTCCCTTCTCATGGTGGTTCACCTAGTGTCCTTGTCATCTGCCTTGCTCCACAGGCTGCTCAAATCCACAGAGGCTCTCCAGAATGCTAGGGGAGCCAACCTTTTCCTTGTTCCAGAGCAGAGAGATTTGTAATTCAAAGCTTCTCTCCTGAGGAGCAGTGCAAGTCAAAGAGGAAAGAAGGATTAATTATAGCAGTCCCACAAAGCTAGCTCATAGGGATGGGATTTGCCCTTGTTTGAGGAGTAGCACATCGTTACCTTTCACCACATACAGATGAGAAACATGGTTCTGCCTCCCAAGCTACCACTGTGACCTCCAATGAGGGTGTTGTCTGTTCCAGAAATGTGGTCTTAAATAAAGGCTGTCCAGGATAGGTCAAAGAATCCTACTGGAAGTCAGTGACACAGGCTTGCCTGCAGCTGTGAGGCCAAACTTTAACATGGTTTGCAGTACTTGACAGGTGCTATATAACACACCTGTGAACAAACCCATGGGAGTAGGGACAGAGCTGTGTCTACCAAGCTGCCTACCTCACTTGCACAGAGGAATTGCTTGACAGCCAGCCACTTTTCAGACCCTGTGGAATTAAGTGATTTTCATCTGTCCACTCAGGATTACAGAGTAGGCACTACTTCTCTATGGTGAGGTGCCAATATCCATGCAGGATCCCTCTGAAACTGGCAGAAATCCCACCAGTTAGCAGGATTCTGATACTTTGTTGTCCCATCAAATAACAACCCGTGCATGGGACCAGAGAGGTTGGATTCACCGTCCTGTGTGCAGTGAAGTAACTTTCACATCTCCATTGAGATGACAAAATACTTTTTTTTCTTGCTATGTAGTTTAGTTTAAAGAATAAATGTTCAGGTTTATGTATTAACAGACTTGACCCAAAGTCAGTAAGAGGTTGTGTTTCAATGGGAGAAATTCACCATGGTCAGTTTTTCATATGTTCATCCTCAAAACTTGGGAAAGGATTTTTTTTTCTCTTTTTTTTTTTTTTTTCCCCCCCTACTCATTTCTCCTAACAGTGAGATTTCAGCAATAAGGGGAAATACATTTTTAGCACAAAAGCAATAAAATCTTTCATATTGCAGGTGCTATAAACTGCTGAGTAAACTCAAAGCAATAGAGAGGAAGCAATATTACTTTAAACAAAAACCAGTAACTTGTATAAGGACTTTCAGTAAGCATAAGTCTTCCTTTATTAAACAGATACTATCAGACCTATGTGAGACATTATTTCTGGTTGATTTGTGTTACAATTACTGAGTTCCTGAATAAATTACACAGCAATAACATTTTACCTTCGTTCTTGGGTACCAAATTTGTGCTATTGGCAAGAAAAGTTATGTACTGCAGTGGAGATTTTTATTCTTTTAATTTTTGGCGTTTACTTATCCAGCATTCTGTAGATAAATTCATTGTGTTCAGGATTCACGATTTTAACTTCATACTGGGAATACCCTAATTTGCCATGCTTATTGAGATGGACATGATCAGTGGTGCTCACCCATTCTGAAGACCACTTGATTTTGGTATCAGTAAAGAAAACTCCTGGCAATACCCAGGCTATTTGGAAGCAAGCTGAAAGGCCTGCTATTGCTGCTGTATCTTCCTACCATGGACACTCACTCAGTGACATAAACAGCTGTGTCCATCTTGTAGCATTCAGGGGCCAACCTCGAGGCATCATGGAGTCACTGAAACCTCTCCATGGACAGCAGTGAACTTTAGCTTAAAACAGCAGCCATGCTGTCCCTGAAGAGCTATTGTTTTGTTACCTCATTTTCTTAAGAGATTTTTTTAGCTTTAAAAATTAAGATACATGTGACTTCATTTCCCCAAGGTGATAACCTGCTGTGTGAATGGAAGTTGGGATAAAATAGCATCACTACAAATCAAGCCCCTGAAATGTAACTACACACTCATTACTAAAAAAAAAAAAAAAAAAAAAAAAAGTGATTCTGTGACATTCAGAACAATATTTTCAGATTATTGACCCTGACTTTTATGAAAAGTATGTATGGTCTGTTTTTTCTATATGCAATAGATAAATAAAATTAAGAGCTGGACAGAGTAGTCACTGTTTTAAAAACTGCTAGTATTCTGTCACTTTATCTCCGATACTGAGATACTGATACTCATATACAGATACTCAGATACTGACTGGTTCTAGGTTGGCTTAGTGGTCTCTTAGTCCAGAGATATTCAGTGGAGAAAAAGTCAGATCCCTCAATCTCTGCTTATAGCGAACTAAAAGGAAGGGACTAAAAGGAAGTGGTGTGATTTATATGTCATGAATAAGCAATAGGTCAGGGAAGATAAATTAAGCATGCACATCTCCCTCATTTGTCAGTAAAAGAATGATGGGACTCCCAATACACTTGAAAGGTCTCCTGCCTGGAAATACTTCTTTGGTACAAAAGAAAATTACCCATGCAAACTGGGTGCTGCTGTCTTCTTCAGACCAAGAATTCACAGTTCCTTTTAATGGATCAGAAATCTGGGTGAACTTCAAGGATATCTGCTTTCATATTAGGTGAATGATGAAAGATGAGAGATAGAAGTCATTATGTCTTGGTGAATCAGCCGGATACTCAGTGCTTGAGCTTGGATAGAAAGGATGCTTGAATAAATGCATCCCCTGTGAGAAGGTTATTTTGAACTGTCCATTTAGAACCTTACCCAATGCATATGGAGCCCCTGAGAGGCGCCCCAGGGCTGCCCTTTTTCTGGAATGTAGTGCAACAGTCCTGCATCCTTGAGGCTGGCGGAATGGTTGCTCCTGTTGAATGGTGTCCAGGGAATGGAGAGAAGAGTATATTATCAGAAGTGAGTCCTTCCTTGAAAATGTTGCCTCATGCTCTATTCAGATTGTTACTTGTTAGCATAGTCTTGCTTGGCTCCATTTGAAATCAGAAGAGGGCTTTTGTGGAAAAAATACTGAGAATCTACATGTAGCACTACCAGGAGATTATTTTACAGAATATAATTAAGTATTTCTATTTCTTCTCAGTAGCAGCTGAGTCTGTGACTTTGCAGTAAACATTTCTTTGAAAACAATATACCTTTGCACTAAAAAAGTCCGTGTTGTGGTTTATTCACAAAATTATTGTGATCTTGTTAACCACACAAAAAGAAAGAATTCAGCATTTCGCTGTTATACAAACTTCTTCTTGAAGAGAAGGAAAATAAGCCAAACCTGAATGTAGGTTAGATGAAACCATATTGCAATTAACTAGTGTGCCACTGCTGTGATGTGAACTAATTCAGCGCCACTGAAAGGATAAGGAGAGTTTTTTCCAGTGGAGATTTTTTTGCAAGTAGGTTGAGAGAGTAAAACTCATTTTGAAACAGTAGTCAGTTAAAGTTGCCATCACAAACTCCTTGAATTGGCTTTTAAGGAAGTTATCTTCACCTCCCCAATCCTTCATTTTGCACTCTACATATGCCAAGGCAATTTTTACATTCTTACTGACAGGCTAGATATATAACTGAACAAGACAGTGTTATGGGTTTCCCTCTCACAGATAGCAGGGAAGACTCTTATGTCCAAGAACTAATGAACTGATTTAGTTATCTGATATCTCTAAGAAGCATACAGAGTAGTTATGAACTTCCAATGCATATTTAAGGGCTTCCTTAAATCACTAGTGTAGCGCATTAGTATTTCAACTGATGGCCAATAGGCTTGTGGGTTAGATTTTTTTTATCCTTCTTTTTTTCTCCTTCATCTCACCACCACCACACCCCCATCTGATCCAGTCCTTTTTGTTTTAAGACAAACATCAGTTCATGATTGGCTTTGACAATCCTAAAGGTCTTTGTCAACCTAAGTGACTCTAAGCACCTGCCTTGTGTAAGTGCAGTGGTGTATTCTTAGAAACAAGCCTATTTACAAAGTTTTTAAATAGTTTGCTACAATTCTTCTAAATGTATTGGCAGGGCTTTTTCATTGAACAACTTTAGTGAACACTTGCCTTAGGCTGGAAATGGCTGATTCACCTGTGGGGAGGCAAAATTGGAGGGAAAGTGTACTTGTTACAGTTTTCTTTACATTAATATTCTTTTTTCCCAACCATATGATCTATCATGATGTCTGAGCACAGGTCTAGTCCCAATTTCTGAAAGAAAAAGCAAGCCAATACTAACAGCATATGCTGAAGACTGCATGCTGCAAGGATTTACCTTAGAAAATGGAGGGGCGAAGAGATACCGATAAAATAGATGTATTTTTTTCAAAATATAAACTAATTTTTAAAGGAAAATGCATATGTCAAGGTTTAACTTAAACAATTTAAGTAATAGTTACATGCTGAATGGAGAGAGTTTCTTTTCGGTATGACGTTAGCTTAATTAGATGTGATGAGCTATCACTTTTAAATAGCATAATTATATACTTAAATATAATATATATAATTACTATGATTATTTAATTTACTTTTTATATGTATGATATGGTATATCTCATGCTCTGTACTCTCAGTGTTGACATGGTCAAAGTGTAACCTCTTTGCTGAGGCAGTTTCATTTGTTTAAAGGAAAATATTGCCATACTTGCATGAGTCTTGCAAACAATAAAAGATTCAGTGGGAATTGAGGTTTTGACAAAGACAGGATAGAGGTTTTGGAAGGGAGGTGAACTCTTCTGTCTTTAATTTGGACAAACCCCACTGCCAGCTTTGAGATTAAAGGAATGAGTTCTATGACCACATATGGGACAGAACGCAGGAAGGATATTTATTGCAAACATGAGCCTATATAGCAGCTGTATCATCCTGCACATGCTGCTCCTTGTTCTCTCTTGCTCTTTTTCTGTATTTCATAGGTGCTTTGTTAACATGACTGTTGACATCATGAGTCTAAACCACAGTCCACAGTTACGTGACACAGGTGCACATTTTGCACTGACTGTTGCTAACCTGGGGCACATCTAAAAAATTTTATGCATTCATTTTTAAAGGGCACACAAAATACTTATATGTTTCAGTGGTGTTCTAGCAAAAAGGTCTAGGACCTCTAAGATTTTAGGGCCAATGTGTAGAGCTCTTAACGCATTGATTACTTATGGTCCCCATAGAATTTTCTTTTTACTTCTGTGTTCACTAAGATTAAACTCGTCAAAATAATCAGGAATTTGGCATCCCCTGTTTTCATGAAAGAGATATTTTTATAGTATGCAAATTAATGCAGCATGACCTGGGCCTTCAAAAATTGAGGTACCCACATCCTGAAAGGGACAAACTTGTGTCCCCATGGAGTATGGGGAGTTGTGCCCCATTCGTGAGTTTTTGTTTTGCCATTCTTTGGTTGCCCTCTGACAATGTACTCCCTCAAAATATGAGCAACACTCAGTCCACTTTCTGGTACTCTGCCTCAGAGGGCTCATGAAAAAAAGAGCATGGAGGTAAGGTTTTTCATGGGGTTGATTGCAGGTCAGAGCATTCAGGGCTTGGAAGGGAGCTCTGCTCTCTGCACAAAACTTTCTGAAGACGTGACAGGAAATAGCAATCCTTCTTCAATCACATTTCAGCCAAGTTAGAGCTCCTTTCTTTTGTAGTGCTCTTTCAGTGTAAGCAGAGACTTTCCTTCATCTAGGAGGAGGAGAGTAAGTAGCTCTGGGAGTTAGCACTCTCCAGCTCACAGCTTTTTACGCAGCAGCTATCCCAGAGCTGAGCAACTGAATGTACAGTAGTCTGCTTCTGAATGCAGGCTGGTCCCTATAGGAAGAAAAGGTGCTTTTCCAGAATGTAGAAACAGTATGTGTGATTTGTGCCAAAAGTGTGGAATGACTATTGCAGCTGAAGGGGCAGGTAAATTGCCTGGATTACATATGCAGCAAAATACTCAGGCAATCTGTAGGGTTACTTACATCTGCTCAAATATATTTTTTGTTGAAGCTGATAGCAGTTCCATGTATGTATGAAGGAGAAGAGTATGGACTTTTCTGTTGGGCCTCAGCCAGAGCCAACCAAAGGAAATGGGCATTTTTGCTTTTGTAATTGTTTTTAGAAAGAACTACATTATACCTCTATCCATTTTTATGTCTGCATCTTTTTAATCTTTGGGGCTAAAGTCATCCTTTGTTTGGTCTCAGCTTTACTGTCACAGCCAAAATCTACAAAAGTTGATTGTAAATGTGTTTACAAATGAAATTTCTTAGGATAAGATGCTATAAATGTGCCTCTGAAATAAAGCTGCAAAACTCTGTCTTTAACTTCAGGCCATGAAGTTTGGAATATCCTGGGCTTTTAATTTCCTAGACTTACTAACGAGACCTCCATGTGTTTTGTTGCCAAATGCAGTTAAAAATAACCTGTGGTTTACAATGTTCATCTCATCAAATTTTCAGAGAGAAATTTCCCTAGGACACATCATATGATTCAGGTAAACACTTGATACTACTGACTGTAGTGTAGTTCCATGCTGAATTCTAAAAGCCTTAGCAAAAACATCGGCGTAGGGGACAGTTCTCATGCTACACATCTCACTAGTGGCCAGATGGATTGAAATTCTGCATGTTGTGCTATTCAAATGAAAACCAATTACTGGTTTCATACATAAAGGCCTGTGGTTATTTCTTATACTAATTAAGGTGGGTTTTTTGGTTTGTTTGGGTTTTCGTTTTTGGTTGGTTGGTTTTGTTTGTTTGTTTGTTTTTAATTTAACTGTGGTTGAAGTATGAACCATACCTTGCCAGTGTATGAAGTGATTTCAAAAGGAAGTGAAACATCTTTGCCTCAGTTTCATTTAAGCTTAAAGCTTTGAATTGCAACTACAGAGCTTCTTGTTGTATACAAGATAGTAATTTAATGCACTTTATTTAAAAAGGCACAAATTATTTTCTTTATAAAATGGTACAATTGCACTATGCTGTAAGAATTGGTTACTAAATATAAACTGTACAGTTTTGTAGTCAATATTGTGTTTAGTCATAAATGATGGAAACAATTACATGTTTCAGTTAAATGTTAATTTTATATGTGGTGTATGTAACCATAAATAAATTTTCCTTTCTAAAAAAATAGAATGGTTGGTTGTTTCATTTCACTGAATTTCACATTCTATTTCAAACAACAAAACAATATCCTTTATACAAATATAAAATTAAGTATGTTCAAGTGCAAAGAGATGGCAGATGACACTGACTAAACCTGGGGATTGAATTCAAATGCACAAACTTCAGTTGAACTTCTGTAGATCCCCTGCATCTACTAACACTGCAGAAGGAAGTATCAGACGTTACAGTTTTGTACAAAAATTCTGAGAGAAGGGCTAAAAGGAATTTTTGAATGTAAATTTGCAAGTGAAAGCCAGAGTCTACCTTTCTTACTCATTTTATCTCTAATGCGCTCTCTTCGGACATGCTGCCATTTATTATCATTGTATACACTCAATTTTGGGGAAAAATCTAAATGCTAAATGGATGTAAATACTTATTATTTGAGTTAGCAGTCATTAACTGTGAGGGGTAAAATTTTAAAGAAATTATGTTAACCTAGGTTTTTATTTTTTAGAAGTTTGGTCCTAATCCTCCAATTAAGTAACTGCAAAATCAGATGCATGATCAGAGTTTTGTATTTCCAGTTTGACTGTTATAGGCAGGCTAAAAGAAAATGATGTGCTGTCTCATTTTCCAAATTAAATTTTTTATAAAATGTAGGTCTCCATTCTTTTAAATGGTTTTCTTGAATACTCAACTTATTTTCCAGGAATATAAATTGATGGAATGAGATACATCTCTAACCATAAGACTGACTGTGATGTGCCATAGCCATTGACATATGGCTTCTGAAAGAAGCTGGCCAGTGACTGACAGATATCCAGGTAAGTGACCAAGAGCAAGGTTGCTTCCTTTTTTTACAGAACAGGAATACAGTCCTGCAACTCAGATGTATCCTGGAAGAGATCTTAGGGATGTTTACTTCTGCCAGACACATCTGTCCTCTCCAACTCTCGTATCAGACATTCAGGCACCATCTATTTTATCTAGAGAAGAAGAAATTGGTATCATGGTGAAGGAATAGACAGCCGGTTTGTTTCTCTGTGGTTAAACTATAGCCAAAAGCTTACAGCACAATGGTGATCAAGATGTACTTGATAAGTTCTTTTTGCTTACAGTAAACATGAACTACAACTACACAATATAGACCCTTAGGAACAGTCAGCCATCTACTGTATTCAACTGGGAAAAAAAAAAAAAAAGAGGGAGGGAAACAAGTGTTTCACCTAATGGAGAAGGCAATATTGAAATCATGTGGCTATGACTGTTTGGGGATCAGTTTGGACTTGATTGATGGAGCCTAAAGTAGGACAATAAACTGAACCAGTTCTGACTATACAATGCATGTTTAACCTCATTCTGTGGTTAGGAGGGCCAGGAACAGCAGGGGTAGATGGTTAAAGTATCTTGGCATTGCTGTGTTGATGCCCCTTCCACATCTCACAGCATCAGCATCAGCCTAACAGGTGGAATTAGCATTAAGAGGGCAAAATGGCTAACCAAATCAATAAATAGAAAAGCAAAACTTTGCCAAAACTTAATGGCAGTCACCCAGAATTGTAAAGGAATTCCTATTAAAATGATGGAAGTATTAATGACATTGCAGAACTGGTAGATATTCTGGCTGCATTTTTGTTTGGTGCAGGTAACGTCCTGATTATGAAGCAATCCAGCAGTATCACAAGCTCAGGAGACAGCACTGTAATTGCTTGAACAGTGTTTTGGGTTAACTGGGAACCTTAGGCATTTGGCAACACTTAGATCAATGAGTAGCAACAACTTTATGTTTCCTGCCACTTATATAGCACTTTATGCACTATGGTTGGATATCAGATATGGCAGCTAAGTCTGGAACTAGGCAGAAGGTAAAAATTATTAATAATGGACATGCAACATAAAATTTCAGTGGCCAATAATAAATGGCTAGTGTACTTACAAGGAGAAAATACTTTAAAGCTGTCAGGACATGAAATAGTTTCAATGCTACAGTAAGCAAAAGAAAGCTTCTTTTTATGAGGCACACAAATTAAGAAGTGTGGTTCAGTGTTCTTTAGTTCAAGGATGCTGAACCAGGGGCACTTAAGTGTCTGTAAGTCATATCAGAGATGAACTACTGAGTTGGATGGACTTTTGGTTGTGGTACAGCATCTCTTCTTATGAATCATCTTATTTATAGCAGGATATCAAAGAGTGTCTAGAACCTCACCTCTCTCCTATATCATGAATCTTTCCTGTATATGTCAAGTGTGAGCCCTGTGCAGTTAATGGATATTTTACACTCATTGCTGAAAACATCATAAGAGAAATCATCAATTTGGCATCTAGAATTGTTTTTAGAACTAGCAGCTCGAGCCTCATTTTTTTAACTTTTTTTTTTTTTTTTAATTGAAATGTCATCCTCACAAAAAAAATGTCCTGTGAGATTGTTACTACTTTTGTTTCTCTAGTTTGGATGTGAGCTGAGCAAATCCCACTGCTGCACAGCATGTTACAACCAATAGCTGGTTACTACATGCAAATCATCTCTTACTTGAGCATACTCTGCTTGTGGAGTTTATTGGCATTTTCTTCTTTCAGATCTGCTAAAGTGTTTCAGCCCCTTGTTTTGTGCTAATTGTAAAGCCTTTCAAGGTGGGCACTCTTTCTCTGACAACAAAAGATATTTTAATGTAACCAGGACACGGTCTTTCCACCAGTGGCCTAGCAGAGCTGCTTTCACCTTCATTTTTATCATGACGTATGGTGTTTAAATGGTGCTTGACAGAAAGCCTATAAAAACACATTTTCTAAGATACATTGAGTTTGCCATCATCATCACTTTGAGCTGTCAAGCTCAAAAATACACCATTACAATTTCCAGAGCAAGGATCAACACACTTCAAATCATTCAGCTTACAAGGGGAACACAGAGGACATGGCAAACTAAAGTGGGCAAGAACCCTTACAACTCCAGCTTCAGTCAGGTCTAAGTGGGAGCAAAAGATTCCAAAATCTCAGACTAACCTCAAGCTCTTCCTACTCCTTCACCTTTGCAAGAGGGATGACAAAGAGAGGGCTGATGTTCAGAAAGCCTTCATGTTCCCCCTTGTCTCTCACATGGCATCTGGTACTGCAGCCTCCAACTCCTCTGTAGCTTTTTCCAAGACCTGGTCTGTCCCAGCGATGCCACTGGTGGTACAGTGTAAGGGTGTACATGGAAATTACTGTTAGCCAAACCACACATCTGCAAGGGCATCAGGCAGGAGAAGGAGGCACTTGCTATTTGCTAGGTTAACCCAACAAAAAAATACTCCCTGACACCCAAGCAGATCAGACATCCCCACTGCTCTTCAGAGAGAAGCAAGGGCAAGCTCCCCCTTCACTCCCACTGACCTAGAGGCAGGGGACTGTTGCAGTGGAGGGGCTGGTCTCTCTGCAGCTTGCAGACACTCCCTTGGCTCTCTCTGCAGATACGGTTGAGCTCACTGCCTGGCAAAGTAGCATATGTTACACAGAGCCAGGGCCACACAGCAGCAGTTCATCTCTCCCTTGATGCTTTGGCTTCTTCTGCAGTTTTCTTTCTGAAATGGGCTCCAGGATTTATTATCAATGCTGGATTCCCAATCCCTTCACAGTTTTCTGCAGGAACTAATAAAACTGATCTGGATTTTGTTAGTTAATTAAACAGCCTATAGTAGTGTCGCCGGAGTTCTCTGTGCTGAGGTGGGTTTTGGTTTGGATTTTTTCCCCTCTTCTAGGAAGGCGTCTCAGAAGAATGTCATGGCTTCTTAATGTTTCGTCAGTTTGATTCATTGCACTCTTTCTGGACAGTGTTTGTTTGCTTTCTATCCAGCCACAGCTTGCACACAGCCTTTACAGAAACACAGTCAGCCTTGCCAATAGATGTGTCTGGTCTTATATCTGCAAACCCCTGTGTCTGCCATCACAGGGTAGTTCAGGCTGGCTCAAATTCTGCAGCTGCACGTTGGCTCCAGAACCACACTCACAGGCTGCTCTCTGCCCTAGGAACAGCAGCAGCCCTTGCTGATGACAACAGTGACCTACCTTTGCACCACACAGAGCATTTGCTAAAATTGGCTGTTCCTGCTAGAAGGGAAGGCCAGGAGACTGTTCCTTAGGGTGCTGTTTGCTGCTGCTGTGGTTATCCCTGGGGCTTGGGAAAAAGGTGGGGGGTGGTGAGGGCACTGCTCAGGGAGACTGATTTTCCTTTCCTTGTGATACCAGGATGTAAACAAGTCCAGGAACAGTCATTTACCTGTTCAGGATATGCTTGCTCCTCAGACACCCATGGTGCATCTCCCAGAGAGAAGATCAACCTGGCTAGCTGGGTATGTGTCATAAGCCAGACTTGCCCTGTGGACATGCAGTGAGTCTGTGCTGGTGGGAGTGTGCACACAGCACATCTGCAACAGCTTGTTGGTTTCCAGGTCATATCAATTCAATGTTTTTTTCTTTGCATTTTTGCTTAGTTTGTCTTACCAGGGAATGTTGCATTCTTCTTCAGAGATGAGATAAAGCTTTCATCAGAGCCCAGCAGTTTTCACTATTCTCTTCAGTGTTTTTCTGCTTCTACTTGATTCTATTAGAGGCTGTTTTAATGAGCACTCATTAAACACGCATGTCTGTCTCCAGAGATCTAAGCAGCAGAATCTCCATAATTTCCACTGCTTCACAAAATGATACAGTGCTTCATTAAAGTCAAGTTAAAAACAGAACAAAATGCTACTCTGTGTCCCTTTCAATCACCTCACCTTCAGCAGTCGTTTTCAAAGAAGACTCTTCCTTTTTCCTCTGCTTAGAAGTTATTTTTTACACTGTTTAAATGACAGCTTAATCATATGATAAAGGACTTCCCCAAGCACAGGTCTTCCCCTTGTGTCAAAATATCAGTGGATTCCATATTTAACATCAGACACAGCTGTGTTGCAGCTGTAGGTGAAGTTTCCCCTGTGGATAGCTTGCATGATATTATATCGCTGTAAAGAGCATTTGCTTTCAGAAAGCTCTTCTGAGAGAGAAGTCAAGCAAGGCTCCAACCCTTACAGTGAAAATCAGAAGCAAAAATCCTGAGCAGCAGCTCAGTACTTGTAAAGATGTCAGTATATGTGGAAAGATGGGCCATATACAGAATAATTCAGGCCATTTACAATAAGGTAGCAGTATTGTTTTCAAAGATGGAGAAGCTTGGGCAAACACATGTAAAGTGCTTTACAGCAGATGGCAACACGAGCAGAAAGAGGTCATATCAAGAATATGGCAAACACAAATATCTGCTGCTCTTCCTTCTCGCCTCCCTAAATGTTTGCTGTAAGAATGTGGCAGATTAGACTTGTGCTCTCTGTCCCTGTGCATTTGTGGGATTAATGCCTAAAAGAAAATATTACAGTATATTTAACATTTACTTGAAAGTTTTGAACAATTTCCACTCCTAAAAAAAAAACCAAAAAAACCAAACCAAACCAAAAAACACAAACAAAAAACAAACAAAACAAAAAAAAAACCCCACATAGTTCCATCCTATTATTACCTGTACGTCTCCCTGACAGTAGCTTATATCACTTGCCAGAGTGCATCACCACATAGCAGGTGTACAGCTTAACATAAAATCACCTTGTTGTCAGGCTTACAGTGTAAAACAGGCTGGTGTCAGCCTTCTGCTGATGCAGAAGCAAACAGCAGTACAAAAAAGAGGCAGTAATTTGAAAGGCTTCCAAGTAACAGGGTAGATGAAAGGTATGGATACTTCACAGATTCTGTGGAGCTTTGAGCACTGAACACCACCTCTCCTTGCACACTGTAGACATGTCTCCAGTTTTAACCAGTGAAAATCCAACAGGAGATACATCAACAGGGAGTTTCTGCTCAGTGCATCAGGTTAAAAGCTATGAGGCCTAATGTTTACTTGCCCCATTAAAGGTACAAAAAGCCTCACCTCCAACAGGGTTTTACCAGATTTTTTTTTCTGGTGAAGCTAGAGCCCAAGAGGTATTTTGCAACCAGCATCCGTTGGTGCAACCACAGCAGAGGTACAGTTTCCTGCAGAAGGGTCACAGGCTATTTGCAGCTTTCCAAGTCAAAAACAATCCTTAAAACTCCATCTAAAAACCAGCTGGCAGCAGTTGTCCAGCGCTGTAATTGCCCCTGGGCTGCAGCAGCTGACTGTGAGAACTAAAACCAGAAACAAAATCCTGCCCAGGAGAGATTACAGGTTTGTTGCTGATGGTAAAACCAGAGCAAATGCAAAGTAGAAGAGCAGGACTGTATGCACAGCATCATAGCTGGAATATAGTGTTTCAGAAATAAATGGAGTAATGAACTGGTGTCTGTATTATGTGAGAGCTTGTCTTCTCGACAGTGAATGTTGTAAAAATTCAGGAAGCAATGCACAAACCTCTTGATAGCTCTGCTTTCCCTCTGGTTCACTATCAGGAGAGACAGAGGACTGGGTTGCTGATGAGGTATGAAGATGGTATTTGAGATCACTGTGAGAGGGACCCAGCTTGGACCAACCTGGAAGAAAAGGTTTTAGTCTCGATGCTTGAGTTTTGATACTAGTTCAAATTTAGCAGATGAGATGACTAGAGAGAAAGGGATGGGAAGCTTTGACATTTATACAAAACGTGTTTATGTCACATCAGGAGCAGAAACAGTATTTAAAGGAAAAAGTTAACACTTTGTTGTCACTCTCCTCAATAGATTAACCAGAACAGCAGAAAAATCAGAGTTACAGTATGAGGCAGCATTAGCATTTGGATTTTGAGTGGGAAATATTTTCCAATATCATTAAAATCATATCCTTTGTCAAACCAAAGAGTTCACAGTCACTCAGCTCCAGCCCAACTTGCAGACTTATTTCAAGTCTGCAGGGCCAGATCATCTGAAAGAGTTAAGGCAGGACCTTGTGTCTGCAAGGTACCTGGCACAACATACCCTGGCCCTCATCTGAGAATCATAAACAAGCTGTGCTTAATACATATTAAAAAACAGAATGATAGCCACAATTATGAGTTCACCATGTGTTTTTTTTTTCCTCTACTTGAAACAATTTAGGGATATCAATCTAGTTGGTGCTGACCAATTCATTATTCCTGTGACATTTGACTACTTTATTCACAGACTGGAAAAGAACCAAGAGCATGTAAGTAACTTAAGGACTGTCCTCCCTGGGACTGAGGCACAAGGAAAAGCTTGCACAGTTTCTGGGTAGAGTGAGCCTTCCACTTGCCAGGACAATCAATGCTGAAGTCACTGGGTGGGGGGTAAAGGAGGAAAAAAAAATCCTACCACTGCCAGCATTACTAATCAAGTACTAATGTTCGTGACATGAACATTTTCTATGACAGCTGGTGCTTTGCTAAACTAATATATATTCCTTAATACTATTTTCCATATTACTATGTCTGTCATTATCTCTCTAAATGTAATACAATTTTGCTGCTATAATAGAATAAAATACTACACACCTGCAGTTTATAGAAATTCCTGTTCCCTGCTCAATCTTGACAATGGATCAAGCCACCTGAGTAAGTGAAGTAACAGCTTGTTACAGCCACTTGTATAAACCCCTTGCTAGGAACCCTGTTCAAACTGCTTTTAGGCTTTTGTCCTGTTGAAAAGTCTCATTGAAAGCCTTGAATCTGCAAAAAGAGCTTGTTCCTGACTTCCAATGCATACATTTTAAAAAAATCTTCACACTCAAAAATACTTGGAAATCTCTGTGTCAACCACCTGGACTGATTAAAATGGGCTCACCACCATCCTGCCCAGCCAAAACCTACTCACCTGGCAGCTTTCATCTCCCACCAACCAGTGAGGTAAACATTTCCTCAGTTCATTTGCAGTTGGTCACGGGAAGCCCCAAGTACTAACTCCTAAGTGACACATTAGCCCACCCTGAAACATAACAAGCTGTCCTACAAACCCTCAGCAACTTGGCCTTGTGGGGCTGTGGAGCTGCCAATGGGGGTCATCACTTCGCCTGGGGATGAGGGAGCATGGGGGGAGGCTTGTCTTTAAGAGAATATGAGTTATAAACTCTGCCAGGTTTCACCTTAAAACAAAACCATTATTTCCCCACTTTTCATGTAGAAAAAACCCTCCACACACACTAAACAGAGTAAAAAAAGCTGTCTCTCCCTGCAACTGAAACCTGGGCTCTTTGAACTGGATTTCTTTAGGGGCCACCAAACCTCTTTGCTTTGTGTAGGAGGGAAGTCACTGAGAAATTGTAGAAAGTGAGACTTGGGTGCATATCCTCACATCACTCTCTGAATACTTGTGCAAATGAAGGTGTGTGGAGAATCCATACTGCATGGAGTATATTCCACAGCGGAGACTAACAACAGAGGAAACAGAGATCCAGATATACCAAAAGTAACAGTAGCACATACACATTACATCTATCCATAAAGGTGAAGCCTGTGCATCACCACTCTGCTCCCTGACAGGAAGAAAAGCAGCTGAGAGGAGTTCCGGGGGGAGGCATTTTGGCATTGTTGTTTTCCCAAGTGGAGTCTGTGGAACAAAATCAAGTATGGCTTGTGTCACCCAGCAGAGCTGTGTGCACACCAGCTGGGTGGTAGGGTTTCTATCACATACCTCTGGTATAGCACTAAGTCTTGCATGAGCTAATCCCCCTGCCAAGAAGCAGATCTGAAGGTGCACCAGAGCACATTCTCACTTGAAAGTCAAAGAAACTGACATAAAATGAAGTTTTATTCTTTATGAGTACAGCTCCCAGGACATAAGGGCTTTTCCTCAGCTGCATATAACCAATAAAAAGGAATTGAAAAAACTGCATTACTAAAATTATCTTAGGTGCCTGCATATTCCTGCAAGGATTAGGAAAAGATTAAAACCAGAGCAACTGTTCACGGTGCTGTCTCATCCAAAAGATTTGCCTACCAATGAGAGTGGGCTTGTGTAACACTCTCTCTAAGAGAAGTGGAGCACCAGGAGCTGAAGGACTCTAAAGGTGCTGAGAGGGAGCCCTGGTGTGAGCAGGGAGGCAGAGGTACCCTTTTCAAAGCCATTGGGGGCATGCAAGACAAGTTGCAGTGCCATCTCACTTTTTTCCATGGTTTTCCCTTCCTTCCCCCTGGTGGCAGATATCCTCTTCTCCCTTTCTATTTCCTCTCCTGTCACCTGCCAAAGTAGTTCAGGAATCAGCAGGGGATGGTTTTTTTGCCTCCTTTTCATTACATTTAATTAGAACACAACCACATTTGCTTTCCTTTTACTCCCCTACATGACAGAATAATTTGCATTTCACGGACAATTCTTGGATTCTATTGATCTTTTTCTACCTGAAGTGAGCAACACAGAGTCACACTGAATGGCTTAGCAGCAGCAGCAGCTGGTGCACAGCCAGAGATGACAGCTGAAAGAACACCTGGAAAGTCTACAGGATAGTTAAAAACTAACAAAAAAGGAAAAATGCTGAACATGCATTAAGTCTCGGCTGTCAAAGGTCAGTGCACACACACAGAGCATCACAACTAGGTGGCACACAGAACAAACCAGAGCCTGCCCATAGCTATGAGTGTGCTTGAAATATCTTGAGAGCAAACATAGTTCTGGAATTCCCACCTCCTCTTTGAATGGTGCAGCAGTGAGGCATCTTTTCATGTTCCTTTGTCATCATGCTTTGCCAGTGCTGCTACCCAGAGCAATAACTCTTAACAGATCCAGTGCTGAGTCACTTTTTTTGGCTTTGTTGCATATTTGCACCAGCAGTATCATAACAAATCATCTGCTTTCAGACACCAGCTAGCTTTGCAACGCTATGCCCCATTTCATAAGTTAGTAATACAGCAACTGTCACAAGTGCTCAGATGCAGATAATCACAAACACTTCCATGATGTATGAAATCAATCAGATTTTTCAGGAACAGCTACCCTCTCAGTGGATATTGAACACTAAGAGTTTTTCAGATCTCTGCTGTAATAGCAGGGATTACATTGCACCATTTCAGATTGTTCTTGGCTTTTGTTCACTCTTCTTCTTAAGCCATGATTCCATGGCTGAAACTTCCAACCTTCAATAGTTACAAGTGAAGTTTGCAACTTTTGATGCATGTAAGATTTTCTTCAAGTCCACTCTTAAAAATACTAGTGGGCCAGGAAAAACAAATATGTTGCTAAGGATGTGTCATATACGCCGTTTGTGACAGGCATGTACATGTGCTCACCTGCTGCCCAGCACAGGGGCAGCCTCTCACTAGAGAGAACAGATCTTCACTAGATGCAAATGAAAACGCAGTGAACCACATACACATCAAATCCTAAAAGAGATTCAATGCTGTGGAGGCAGTCTAGGAACAGAATGATGCAAAGAAGCCTGTCTGCTGTATTTCTTGCCACCTGTTCACATGAGGATTTTTTTAGTCCAGTTCACTTAAAGAAACAGTCATCTGGCAGAGTTGAAATGCAAACACAAACCAAAATGTCAGCCCTGTTTTTTGTTTTGGCTAGAGATCTACAGATATAGATATGATAATTGTACAGTTCAAAAATTTTAAGTATATCAATAGAATGTACTGTAAACTAAGTTAATTACCTTGAAAGAAATAATTCATTAAAATAACTAAAAGGGCTACTACCTCTTAAAAGAAGTTTCAGAATCTGCTCTCTTTTCTGTAAAGTATCAATATATCTAAAGGAATTCACAGTATATAAGGCTTTCTTCTATTTTATTTGCCTAGATAGGGCACAACCAAAGAAATCAAATTAATTTCCCATAACAGCAGGAAATAAGGAATGTGTAGTTGATACAGGCCTTAAATGCTGCAGTAGAGATACAGTTTTACAGAAAAAACCAGCCTGTCTGTACCTGGTTTTGCTGTACACATGAAAGCAGCTGCATTACAGAAGGTTATTAACCAAACTGTCTCAACACTCTGATTTCTATTCCTCAAGAAATTCTGAGGAAACCTTAGTCTAAAGAAGTCAGTTTTGAGTAATTTACTTGAAAGCCATTACATGTTCTCTGAAAAAGCTAATTTTTCAAGCTATTAAAACAGCCCACCTGAAAAGCCACCTATTCTCCTCCCACTCCCACAATTTTGTCAACCTCCTCCCCCTACTTCAGTCTTCTTGCACCTGCTGGTTCTTCTTGCATCTTTCTAAGCACAGCAGATTTAAGACAAACCTAACTTCGTTGTGCAAGCCTGGTTAAAACCAGGGTGATGTAAATACTGAATAAAGTTAATCTTGGACCAATGCCTGTATTCATCATACAGAAGACAACAGAGCATGGAGGAGAGAGGGGTTGGAGGAGAAATAGCACCACAATTCAGAGAAGCTACAGAGGAACAGGGAGTGTGGATAGTCTGGCACATCACATTCGCTGTACTCTGCTACTGTGAATCACCATAAACTGCACAGCAGAAGATCTTATGTACAAACCATGGGCATTCAGTCAATTTTAGTTGTATTTCATGTTGTGAAACAGCTTTGGAAAGAAAGTGTTCTGATTGAAATGTTTTCTTTCATTGTCACCTTTCCCATCTGTCAGAATCAAAGCAAATTGTAGAAAAATAGAGTCTGAAGAACAAAACAGCTGAAGCAGATTGTTATATGGCTCCAGTCAGCTCAAAGGAAAGAACAAATAAAATCAAGTGGTGGCAATACCTTTCCAAGAAACGGAAGAGACAGATTATGGTTATGCTATGGGCACTCCCAGAGCAGAAGCAAGCTGGACTGGGAATCACACCACACGCTGTAGGAACACACTGGCAACAGGGTCTTTGCTGAGATAGCTGGGTTTGATCTGAATCCACTTCTTGCTTGCTATCATTACAGTATCAAATTGAGTGACGTTTGGTCCATGGCAAATCTCTCTGCTTTAAATCAGAAAAAAAAAAAAAGTCCAGGTTCCTGTTCAGATAATGTAGCTGCTGCCCACCAACTCCTCAAATTTAGGTTAGACTGCAAGGACCACCTTTTCTTTCTGTGTTTATACATCACCTGCAATCACAGGCTTCTGGCTGTAACTTCAAACACTAATAAACTGATAAACTCCTGCAACATATTTCTTGGTCTGAAAGAAGGAAAACCCCCATCTGGAAACTGCAGTTATACAAGTTTATTTAGAAAGGATAAAATGATCCTTCTTATGCTATTAGTACTATTGGCTTCTAATATCTTGATGCAGTTCAGGTATTATGGAATTTCAGACTTAATATTCCACCCAGAGGATGATATAAAAGCCACTATTGATTTCCACTCCCTACAAGCAGGCTTGATCTCTATGTAAATGAAAGATTCTATAATATATTTCACAATATAGATTAGTTGTCATTCAAGCTTTGATTTATTTTCATTCCAGCAGGCTGAATGATGGGCAAGTTCCAGGCAATAACACACCTAACAAAATCTGGTTAGGTTTTTGCTCATTAACACCTACATCTACAGACACATCACAAACCTTGTAAGAAAAATATGGGATGTATTTCTTATGAGTGATGCACACAGTAGTGCTGCATAAACATTACTCACTGTCATTGTCCCAGGGCAATAATTACATCCTTTCTTTTCACCTCTCAGTCACTCCACTTTGGGAGGGGAAAGCTTAACATCATCCTGAATGTCCCTATCACACACTGGGGAAAAAAAACCCAAGCATCTTACTGAATGCATCAGGGACCACATCTAGCCTCAAACAGCTTGGTCTGACCCTACTTCAAGCAAGATATTGGACCAGAGAACTCCTGAGGCCCCCTGCGCCTGAATTACCCTATGAGCCTATGAAGGGCAGAGGAAAGGCATTCTATTAACTAGGACTCGTTTCCACCACACAAATGGGCACTGGTGTCTAAGGACACAGCATTAACTCTCGTTGCTGAATGTACAGCTTAGCTAGAGGATAGGTTTCAAATTACCTCCCCATCCAAACGTGCTTGTTTATAAAAGAACATGGGAAACTTACACCAGCCAAAATCTCACTCTGATCCTCCACTCCTTTTCTAAAGGGCTGTTGCAAAATTCTCTCCTCCTTAAAAATTAGCCACATCAGTGCCAACAAGGCTCTCAGATTATTTCTCATGAGGCTGCAGATGGGCATTAGAAAACCTCTCAGCATGGTGAAACTCACAGTATTTCACACAAGTAAGGTTGGAGAGGAACAACCTAGGTTTTCTAGTTTCATCTTGGGCTCAACTATAGCCATTAGAACTCCAATGATGAAACCTGCTGTGCAACCAATTTTTTTATTCAGTGATTTTTATTACCATGCCACTCAGAAGCTGAACAGCACATTCGTTGGCAGCCATACATCATCTTCCCTATATAAAGAAGGATTCAAGATCTTTAACTCAAGATCTTGAATTTAAAACAACAGGTGATAAGCATTGATGCTCAGCATCCCTAGGGCTCAAGTTTGCAACTGAAGGCAATGGGCACAAACTGACATGCACAGGTTTCCTCTGAACATCAGGAAACACTCTTTCAATGTAAGCCTGACTGGACACTGACACAGGTTGCCCAGAGATTCTGTGAGTCTCACTCCTCAGATATTCAAAAGCCATCTGGACATGGTCCTGTGCAACCAGCCCTAGGTCATACTGCTTAACCAGGGGAGGGGGGCTGGATCTGATGACCTCCAGAGGTTCCGTCCTATTTCAAACCTTCTGTGATTCTGTGAATGAAAAATTTAAACATCCAATATTATTCTGCTGCAATTCACCCCCCACCCGCCCCCCCTCTACCAGCTTCCTTGGAGGCCTCCTCTTCATTTGTGCTAAGTCACATCACCTCACAACCAGGGCAGGCTCAGAGGACTTGTGAGGACACTTAGAGGTGGGATCTCAGCCAAAGTGCAGTAATTTCCTCAGCGGCCATACCTTGCCACTCCAGTGATTTTAGCTTTGTGGCAGTTTTACATTTCAGAGCACCTTGTTCCCAATTTGTCAAGGACCTTGAGACTGAGCCTCCAGCAATCAGCACAGTTGCACGTGCACTAAATTTTGCTGTACACCCACTTCTACCACAGCACATTCCTCTTTCAGTGAGTGGTATCTCTCTAATTTGAACTTCATCTCCTCTCTCTGTCCTCACACAGCTAAATTTTAATTAGAACAAGTTCCTATGATTGCCCCATTTCTCCACTGGAGGTCAGTGTCTTTCTACAGAAAGACTGTCCCTCTTACCTGATGGGTTTGCAGGTGGCAGAAATCTTAGAGCAGCACTTCATTTTCCCATCACAGGATTTGAGGGCTTCAGGTACACAATGAAGACAAAAGCCTAGTGCAGGTCCATCACTGCCAAAGGAATGGCAAGGTCCTTACAGGTCCTGTCCCAATCAAAGTGACACAAAGAACTGCAGGAACCTCAAACATAGTGTTTTCCCAGATATTAAGCAGGCTTGATCCAAAAGCTGCTGGTGCCCTCCTGCAGCTCTCCTGTCACCACTGCAGCATTGCAGGAACCAAGTGCTAGGCTCCTCTCTCAGATAAAGAAGCATCTCAGGCAGGGAATTCCCAACTGATGACTGAGCACCTTAGATTTTCCTGCTTTCTGCATTATCTGGCGTTGTGTTTAAGTCAAATTCTGAAGTGTAATTACTCGCCAATAGATTTTTACTACCTAGTTAATCCTACTTGGCTTGTTTGCAAGGATGAGCTACAGAGAAGGAGGCTGTTTAGGCTGCTGCACAGGCTGCGTAGGAGAGGTGCTGCACCACGCTGCTTTCAGAAACCCCCTCATTAGCAAGGCTTCGTCAACTACTGACAACACACTGCCAGACATTCAGCACTAAGATCCGAGTGTTTCCGCCTCCCAAGCTGAGCAACATACGATGCTGAAGGCTGACAACAGTAGCGGCCAGCAGCGAGTGAGTGTGGCAAGGAAGGGTAAATAGCCATGAGAACAGAGCAGTTTGGCAGTCATGCACAGACATTGCTCAGGCACTGGAGTCCATATCAGTGGATCAGAGGGACTTTGGAAGCAAATGTGCTCACTCCCATGCTGTAATTACCGTTACAGAGCAGCACATGAATTCCCTTCCAGGTGTAGCTCGGCTAGAGACCTGCTCTGACTGCAGCAGCAGGCGGCGTTCAGTTCCCATGAAGCAGAACTGCAGCCCAGCCAGTGCTGACTGGCACCCACTGAGCCCTGCTCTCCAGACTCACTCAGAGTCCCACTTCTGAGTTATACAGACACAGTTTCACCAGCCAGCTAACCCCATGGCTGTTTAGGCTGCAGTTTCACCACCTACTTACTGTAGATAACCTCACCATCCATGAATCTCAACGCAATTCCAGTGAAAGGAATCCTACAAGGGATTCTCCTTGCCTGCATGCCTCTCGTTTGTGCCCCAAATGGAAAATATGAGACATTAAGACTGGTGAGACAATTCTCATGCTGTGCATCTCAAGACCTGGAAATGTCAAGGTCTACTTTATTTTCTTTAACTTCTGTGCTAAGAAATTAATGGTGCTTCCTATATCTTCAGTTCTGTCCTGCCAAGACTACTGATGTTCTCAGAGGGAAATTTTGCTCTTTCCATTCCTATACCTCTCCATTTCATTCCACATATCCTTCCTTTGTACAGCACTGATATCCCTGTTAGCATTCAAACAGTTGAGTTAGAATAAATGGTTGCTACCCAAAACCTGGAAAGAATCTGCAGCAGGCTGGTAGTAACAGCAATTGTGCAAAGCTTACATCTAGAAGCCTTAAAATAGAGCTGCACTTGACAAGTGTGCCATGCCCACGTATTCCTTATGTATCCTACCTCCCTGATAATTTTATGTTTTGCTTTCTGAGCAGAAAACATTCCCAGTTCACCAGACTCCTTTAGTAATTCCTGTATTTGTGAATTTTAAAAAATACCTATTTACTATATAAAATGTCAGCTGAAGTCTATTTATCCTAATCAGGTGTCCAGGCCAGCAGCCCCATCAGAGTCATTTGTACTCTCATGTCTCATCTGATCAGTGAAGAAAACAAAAGCTGAAGCAGGCAGATGGCTGAATCAAAGAGAAAGGTCATTGAATAAAATAGGGAAGGTGATCCTCAGGGACAAGGCTAAAACTTAGTGTCACCATTTGGAGGCTTCTGTATGGAGATAAAACAAAGGGAAGTATCAATTATTCACTAAAATTTTTTCTCCTATTGTTTAGATCAGAAAAAGTCTTGACCTTTCTTCTCTTCCCCCTATCTGTCCTAAAAATCCTTACTTCCTACCTCCTATTTAAGAGACAGAGGAATGCCACAGATCTGTGGTGTTATTTCTCCATTTAAGCAAGGCACCCATGCTTAAATGCCTTTACTCTGCTAATGCAGTAAGTAAGAAGCAATGTTATAGCAAGACAACTCTCACATCTCCCATCTCAAATAATTCTAGCTGTTGGCAGCTGCCTCACCATTTGGTATATTTTAACTAGGTTTGAAAATCCCTGAAGTAAGGATTTATTATCTCTTTCAGCAAAGTATAAAGTAAATCTATCGAGCCATATAAATAATTCATATAAATTCTAGCAACATGGCAAGGAATATAGGTCAGGAGGGGCACCACAGGAGTGGGATGGAACATCCTTAACTTAAAGCATGTGGTAGACCTAAATTCAGTTTCCTAGGCAGATCATGTTAACTTAAAGATGGCTCTTAAAAATTTAAAAAGTGAGCGTTGGCTTGGTAGTCACGGGGGTTCTGAGAAGAGTACAGAGGATGACCAAAAATAGGATACTTTTTTCAGATAAGCATTTGTCTGGTGGCAGTAGGTTGGGTACCAGGCAGCGATCTTGCTTCTATCTCTTAAAACATTTGTGAAATATCACAATGGGGGTTTGCATCAGTTATGGCAAATCAGTGACTGGTTACTGGTAGAAGCAATGTGCCAGCAGCATCCATGTATTTTCATTTTAAAGTGAACCCCTAATGCCCCAAGGAACTGTTGACAAGCACCAGTGTTTTGAAAGACATACTGCAACAAGGCACTGTTCACATTACATACCTTAATGTCCTCTTGTCACAGTCATATTAAATATTTTGATGAACTTGTACAAGAGTTTTTTCACAGCAATCCAAAAACCTCACCCACTGCTGTAAGCAAAAGACCTTTGTTAAGAGCAAAACCTACCGTAAGTAGAAATCAGATATAAATAAATTTATGGGGAAACTTTTACAGCCAGTCTAGAAAGTGTTATTTTGGTTGTCATTTTAAGAATATGAAACAAACAAAAGTCCTTCTTCCTCAAAGACAGAAATGCTTACAACATAATGGCAATCAGAAATAACTGTGAAGGCACCCTACAAAGAGAGAGTCTGAAGAAGCCTGCTGCATTTGGAAGGAAACCCAAACAGAATAGAAACACAAACCAACCTAGGTATAGCTGAAAACACACAGAAAAAAACAAAAACAAAACAAAACAAAATCCCAAACAAACAAACAAAAAACAAAACAAACAAACAAAACCAGAAAAACCCAAACAAAAAACCACACCCACAAACAAAAACCCAAACAAAACCAAATAAACAACAACAAAAAACTACATACAAAGAAATCCGAGTGTCCCAAGCAAAGTTATGGTGAGGCCTCAGATAGCTGGAATAAGCAGTAACTTCAGGAAGATTCACACTTCATCACTAAGCCAAGACTATGATAAACAATCCTGGCAGGACCCAGTGCAGGAGAAAAGCAGTGTGTCCTGAAGCAGCACCCCCTTCAACACCCACTGTTACCAGCAGAGTCACAGAACAAGAATCCATCCAAAGGAAAGGAACCACGGCTGGTCGACCAACCAAACTAAGTTCTGCTGAGGGAGGGAATGGGAAGATCCTTGGCTGGTAATATAAAAACTATTTATTGAAAAACAGGAGCATGAGAATCAAGACAGAAGGATGCAAGCCTGTCCCTCCAGAGAGGAACAGACTGCAGGTGAAAGCCAGCACTGGGCTAAGAAATTCAGGACAGCAAAGGCACTTCTACAATGGCTGGTGGCTCCATCTGGTTTGTGAAGGGTGACAAGCAGTGGGTACAGGCCTCTCAGCAGGTCAGAGAAAGGTAACTGAGGACTAGGAAATTAAACTCATTAGAAAAATAAAACATTAACAGCAGGATACCTCAGAAAACTGACTCAGGCCTCCCTTCCTTTAATGCACACTTCACTGGCAACAGAAGTCACTGCTGAACAGGGCAGAGCTCTCACATGGTACAACAGCATGCAATTGAAAATGCCAAATGACTCGGAAAAGCAACACATTTAAGACAAGCGGCTGAGACATCTCAAAACAGTTGCCATCAGCCCTAATCTGCAAATCACTCTGCATGTGACCCCTGGCCAAGAGAGAAGCACAGTACTTCTCCCTGCTCTGGCTAATCAGATAAGAAGTTCTCCACTTATCTGCAGCAGTGAGAATTAATCTCAAAGAGACTACTATATTTAGCTAAGAATCTTAGGGGCTAGCTGTTTTCTTATGTAGCTGAAAAGCCCAGCCCAAACCTCAGACTACTTTCCACTCAGGAGTGCATATCTATGACACCCACAATAACACATTTCTCCAGAGAAACCTACACTTGACAGGACATGAAAAAACATCCCTTGCCTCTATACTGTTAGTAGAGAAAGCAAAAGATGAAATTCCTTCTCCCAGTTTCGTACCTAAAGGACCTTTTTTTTTTTCCAGTGTACTTTTTTGTCTTCATCTGTCTAAGGAAAGACAATGGTCAATTAGGATTCCACAGTCCTTCTGGAGTACCCACACGTCCTTTTAAGCCCAAGGGAACTGAGAAGAGCGTTCAGTGACAAGCTCAAGTCCCTCCTGACAATTCTGTGGCAGATCGAGGGCCTGAGGGATTCCAGTAGGGATTATACTTTAATTCCCTGTATATAACACTGACAGTGCTTAGAGTATCTGAATGCAGATCTGGCTCAACACACTTGAGAACACTTGGACTTCTGTGTGGCCGTGCATGTTTGCCTGTATATATATGTACTCATTCCTATCAGCAATGCCTCAGACCCAGATTTAAAAACTGAGGCTCCCACAGGGCAAAAACCTTTCCCCAAAGCAAACTGCACCAGGCTGAATTTGTTTATCTGGTTTCTGAGGCCAAAAATAAGTGTATTCTCATCTTAAAAGAAATTCAATGTTAAACCATCTCTGGATAAGCTGTTCTAATATTTATTTTACTCCTCTGCTAGAACTACCTCAGCTCAGGATTGAGTTTGTGCAACTCCAGCTTCCGGATGTAAGGTTCTAATGAAGTCTTCATTATTATCAGGTTTGTACTCAGTTCAGTGTATAGCGAGGTTTTAAACATTTTTTAGAAATTACATAGTTGCTGTATCCTTAGGTATGTTGTTTCAAGGGGAAGAGACCACCTCTTCATTATCAAAAGTGTCCAGGATGAGAGAGAACATACCTGAAAAATACAAGACCCAATCTCCCAAGGAGTCATTTCCCCTCCATCTGCATACTGCAAACAGGCTCAATATGGAGTTCTCAAAAGCATGCACCCCTCTTACAATAAAATGTGGGGTTTTTTTCTTCTCTATTCAATTCATCTTGGTAAAGAGAAATCTCAAATACCTAAAATCCAGTTCAGTTTAGTTCCATGTAAATTGTTCAACAAAGACAATCACAGAGGTTGTAGAAGCAGCATGCTGAGTGACCATCAGTCCTAACTCCAACCATCAACAACCAGTTATAAACGCTTTACCAAGACAACCTTCAAACCAAAAACACTGCAAGCTCATATATTCAGTCTACACAGAATTGGTCTCTGCTTTAAATTACTTGAATTAAGTTCAAATCATAAAATGGAAAATTCGAGAGAAATAAGAACCAAGTGCCACAGTGGGACTGGAGTTTTCAGTTGAACAGAGTAAGGATTAATTTATTTTTCCCAGGAAACAGCCAAGTCTAAGATGCATAAACAAATCTGTTTAATTTACAATTAGGCTACTATGTTACACAAGTGGTTTATCTAAGTTCTTTCCAGTAGGATGAAAAGCCTTCCCTGGCTTTAATCTGATTACAATTAAAAGATTAAATTAAAAATATTTTTCTAGTAGGCAGACATGGGTTTGCATTTTACAGTATTGTGCTTGGTGTCATTAACCTACAAAGACTCCTTCATATTAAAAAATGTCAAAAGAGACCTGCTAATATAACTCACATTTTCTGCCTTGTTCTTTCTGGAAGCAAAGTTGATGTTAAATGCATTTCACTGAAAAAAAAAAAAAAAACACTCTAAAGCTACCTGTAGGGAAATCAATACCCGTTTAGACCAGCCAAAGACTTGAACTTGGAGCTTGAATCAAGTTGCAAAAGAACAAAGGATGCATGTTAGGAGGACCTGCAGAAGCTCAAGGGTTTTGCAGACACCAGCCTTCATCTTGGAAACATTGTGATTCCTCGGGGTCACAGATAGCATTTGGAAGCCTTAATTTTCATTTCCATTATTTATCAATAAGTTAACAGCAAAATCTTACTAACCTTAGGAAAGAAAGACAGGCTCAAAAGTGAGATTTTATTCGTATTTGTTACTTATTCACAACCCGAAGTATGATAAAACTGATAAAAACAGCCTAGAATCATGTGTACATCACTAAATTCAATTCACATTTTCTTCATAAAATACCAAAAGGAAAATGACAACATCGCGGGTTCAGAAAAACACGTTGGCTACTATGACTGAAAAATCTACACTACCTTAGCTGGTCACAACTGATTGCTTATTATTTAAAATAAGCACAAATTACAAAATTTGATCACACCCAACTTCTGTGCTCATAAAATACAACTTCTGTTGTATCAAATTTCAGTAGCTTGGAAAGAATTTTCTGCTGAGACATTTCATTTCAGCATATATTTAAAGAATATCAAGAGTACTCTCCCCACCTATACAGTGATGTAACACTGAGGTCCCAGTTGCACTACCCAACCTAAGAACTGTTTTGCAAACACACCATGATGGTAACGACAAGCCATCTCTCAAACAGTGATGAAAACAACCATCAGGCTATTACCTGAATTCTGTCCTCTCTGGTGGTCACACAGGCCTCAGACTCCAGGCCAAAAAATAAGGCAGACTTCAGCTCTGCATTTTAAGGCAAAGACAAAACCAGCTCCAACTGGGATGGAGATGAGTGAGTACCTTCAGCTGCCCCCAGTTACCAAGACCTGTGGTTGCCCACCACTATGCAGGGATTGGTCCTACTTCATGATAAATATGAACATCAACATCGAGGCAGCATCTTACCCCCACCCCCACCATAAAGGCAGCCACCATGGATTGAAAAATCATATGCAGATTAAGCAGCAGTGCAGTAGCCAACAGTTTGCATGCAAACATCGTGTTAGACTGTTACATTCTCAGGACTAAAACTGTTACTGGTGTAAACACAGGTTAGATAATCATCTTCCATTTCTCTTTTTATTTTACATACTTTTTTTTTAAAAGAACAAACAGAACCTCACAGAACAAAGGAGCTTTACCAAATTTTAAACCTGGAATTACACAGACTCCTGTTACAAAGATTAAAACTAATCTGGTAAGGAAAGAGCTCTTCCCCTACTATGAATAAATTTTTTAAAGCCTTATTAGGCAAAGCAGCAGCCTGACTTTCAGTCCAGAAGAGAGCAAAACAAAAAAAAACCTGCACCATTTTAATACTGTACTGCTGAGTTGGGGGAAAAAAAAAAAAAAAAAGTAATTACTTTAAAGGAAAACAGAGACAGCCAAAGCAGACTTTATGGCAGCAAGTATTCCTAGGGAAGAACCAAACAAGTGTGTGTATATATATATATGGCATAGTACCCCAAAAAGCCATTAAAACTGCTTTAACTGCCAATGTTTTATCCATGGGATGTACTGGAAAAGAAATACATTCAAAATAAAAGTTTGGGTAAATAAGCTACATGACTACACATGTACAAATCAACAACAACAGAACTTATTTACACACATTTATACCTACAGGCATAAAGACCAAGTTTAATACTTGTGAAATGTATCTGATTGCTAGATCCAGACTGGTCCAATCTTTAGTAGTAACAACAGCATACCTACACTGCAATAACCGTGTGGTTTCAATCAGATCTATCCTGCATCCAGTTCATCTTTATCATAAAACTGAAAAACTCTACAGGTATTTTAACTTCTATGTGTAACACAGACATGCATCTGCTACCAAGAAGACACCCTCCTTCCCAACAAGCAGCCAGCAACCTAGAGCTGGCACTGTTACAGACATCTCTTGTCTGCTCACCAAATGTGCTTTTTGAATCATGTGGATTCATTCTTCAAAGTATACATTTCATCATCTGCTACATTTTTAAGATAAAAAGGAAGATAATATAAAATCAATTCTGTATGCATAAAAACTTAAGCCCAGAAGTGGTTAAAAATAGACTAAAGGTGGGCATAATTAGTAGCTAATAAAAAAGCTAAAAGTCACATTTATGGAACTCAACACTTCACTCAGTCATATAGTTAGCTTCCTGAAAGACTAACAACCAGACCAATTCACAAGTACCTAAGTTTCTTACATAATTAAAAGAATAAGATGTAAAGTCAAAAAAATATATTTTATCCCTTCAAGATCAAGAAAGTAAAATAAAATGCTGGTTCTGTAACAGTGCAACAACTGCAGCATATTTTGCACGCAGCACGAGTTGCTACATTTAGTGGCACTTGAGTATTATGCAGTAAATACTGAAAGTAAGACAAGTTTCTGATCTGCATTAAGCGTAATCACATCATTAATTACCAGAGTTGCTAAGCTACAGCATTCTGAATAATACCAATTCAAATTTAGACTCCCATCGCTAGCCTTAATACATGTCAACGTCCTGCTTTACATCTTGTTAAGAGAGCAATCACTGAAGCCAAGTATTTAATGCAGTTGCTACTGGACTTGGGCCACGCTCAGTCTGACCAGTCATTCTCATCAAACTCTGAGTCATCATCGGAATCGCTGTATTCCACCGCAATGCGCCTTGAAAGGATGGTCGCCACATCGTTGCCAACTGGCTCACGCTTGGCTTCTTGCTCACGCTGCTCCTGCACCTTCTTCAGCTGAATTCCTGTAGAGACAGTTACTCTCAGACAAAGTTCTTAATGCAAGACATTTTAGATTTCATATTGGTATTGCTGAGTTTGTTGTGTACTAACAAGATACTCAGGAAGGAGGAGGGGAAAAAACAGTGAAACCATTGATTCAAGAGAGCCTCCCTGAGCAGGAAGAGGGAAGGACAGAAAAGGAGACTGGAATCCATTCTCAGAGGCTGAATGCTTCAGGACTTCTAAAACTGCCAACAATATGTGAAGCCTAAATATTCAAGATCGTATGAGTCCTTTTGATGTGAAGATGAAAGTTTTCATAATTGTATTTGGAAATACCATTAGACCTACAGCTCCATATTATAAGCACAGTGAGGAAGAGTCAATGATTAAAAATCAGTGGGCTGAAGCTTGGTGTTGGGTAACTCAGTTCTTCTGAATAGAAGCAAAAATCCAAGTACATCTACTGGAATTTTACATATGGAAATGCTGTTTTCCTTCGATTACTTTTGCACAAATGCTAGAACATGCTTGACAAAGCTGTACATCTGGTAGGCATTAGAGAAAGATTCAAAGCCATGGCTGACAATGTCAGAATAGGCATGTGCTACCTGTGGCTAATGACACTGCCCAGCTGGGAAAAGAATCCATGAACTCCTATCAGCAGAAAACACAGAGTTTTCATTGGAAAAAAAAAAAAAAAAAAGAAAAAACCTAGAATTCAGTGTCCACTTACCCATTCTAATGGCAGCAAGAAGATCGCTCCGTGCATCGCTTATCGGCGCCTGGGCAGGCTCATGACGCTTGGCGTCCGACGCTGGAGCAGCATGCATTGGGGATGAAGAGAGGGATGCACCTGCAGCAGGAGGGCCTGGAGGGGGAGGAGGTGGGCCGGGAGGAGGAGGAGCAGTGACAACAAGCCCACTAGAAGGAGGAGGATGAGTAGCTGTGTATGTAGAGCCAGTCACCAGTCCAGAGTGGGAGGGTGGCACAGGAAGCTGAAGGGGACTAACAAATGCAGTTTGTGCTGAAGGAATCATAGGGGGAGGAGGAGGAGGGGGAGGACCTGTAGGATTGTAATAATCCACCATCTGAGCTGGAAGCATCCTATATAAAACAGAACAAAAACATTTAATGCATTGAAAGTTAGAACTCAGAGAGTTATCACCCCTTAAGCTGCTCTCATCCAATAAAACAAAATCAAAAGGAATTTAAACTGGTGAATTAAATATGCAAGTGATTATAAACACATGAACTGTCAAGTAATGGCAATATATTGAGATATATTGAGACATCAAAGACAGGGTCCTTTCAGGACTCTACAAACTAAGTTTTTTATCTTAATTCTTCTGCCTAATTTAGTATAAAGTATTTGTTACTAAACACCTACTCTGTGGGACTATTAAGTACCAGGTCTATGACGAAGAAGGGACCAAGAAAACTGCAGACTACATGCATCAATTCCATAGAACAAATGTTAGACAAATATTAAGAGATAATAGAGGACACAGGCACAGAGAGCAATGGAAAGTATGAATGGAAAGATTTATCCAAAGGCATATCATGCATCTCGTGCTTCTTCAGTGAAGTTTATAAATCTGAATATCATTTAATTACATTGATACACTTTACACACTTGATTGATACATTAAGTAGGAGGCACATGGAAGAGCTAATTGCTTTGTTACAATATCATTAAAAGACTTTGTAAGGAAAAAAAGAAAAAAAAAAGACAATATGAGTTTTGAAGTAGGCAAAGAACTAGATATAGGAGACCATTCTTGGCTTGCCTAGTTTGAAACAACACAGGCCAGAATGACTACAACCTTCCTGGGGTTACTACTTGAAAGTTGAAGCTATTTACACAAAAGAACAGACACAGACTGGTTAAACAGATGCCTTCTTGCTATTGGAGAGCCAGTACTCTGGACCAAGCCTTCCTTCAGAATGGATTCAGGCAAGATATCTACAGAGGAGTTTGATAAATTCCTATCTCAAATTATGGAATAGCGCTGGTCCTGCAGCAGGAGGGAATTTGACTCTGAGAGCCCTTCCAATTCTATCACAAGCTCCTTTAAAAAGTAATTTCAGCAATGTGATTAACGTGGCAGTCTGTTGCAATCACCAATACTTTCTCTATGTATTTCCTGAAGTTTAAAATATTATTCAAATTACGCGGTAACTATTTCCCACTTTAAATAAAAATAATCCCCTTTTTAATACTGTGTTAGGAACCCTTAATATTTTACAAGCATATTGATTTCACCACATTCAATACACAGTTCATTATTTTTGCTTTCACTATTTCATTTAAGTTCAGTTCATACATAGAAATTATACCAATTTTTTCTGTCCTCCCAAAGAGGTAACTGATGTACTTGAGGTCTTTTTGTGTGATGCATTACACATTACGATGGTTATGAAAAACACACATCCCTCTAGTTCTGTCAAGAATCCACTAGAATGAACCAGGAGATTTACCCATATTCTGCGGGTACCACAGGTACTGAGCTATGCTGGCCATCTGAAGGCTGGGGTGGAGGTGGTGGTGGTTGCTGAGGTCTGTTTAAAGTAGCATGTCGTACAGTGGTGGAAGGTGGTCTGTATTCATGCTCATGGCTTTGGGATGCTGCCATGTACTGTGGACCATCTCCAGCTCCATATGAAGGCATTGATATCTGCTGATGGAGGGAATGATTCGGAGTGGCAGGATAAGAATAATCTGTAACGTCAGACGCATGGGACCTAAAATTAAAAGTAAATGCATGCAGAAGAACAGATTATGTGAGTATAACAGGACATTTTCTAATTAATGCAGAGAAAAACTAAAAAGAATGCAATCAGCATTATTTTTCTTGCAACAGGACTCCCCGATTATCAAGCACCACTCCATTTTCCTTGGCTTCCTTAGTAGCCATAAGGAAGCATATTGGTTTTGTCAACAATTTTGACAGTCTGCTGTTTAAAATAATACTTACCAGGCCTGCCTTAAGTTAACAATGCAGAAGGAAATGGAAAGCAATACTACAAACACTTGCAATTATGCAGAAGAATGTTTTACCAATGGCGAGAAAACCAATTTTAAAAGTTAGAAAATGCTTTTCATTTTGTTTGCACAATTAATTTTGTTGGAAAGGCTTAGAGAAACTGGGAAATGTAAATATTAGTTGAGCAGAGAGTTCATAAAGATACAAAGTCTAAGATGCTCTGTCAAATAAGCCCAAGAGAGGGAGCAAAAGGATCTCTTCATCCCATTACTGCAAATAGTTATTTTAGTAATGAATTATGGTGCAGCCTTGCTTTTAGTGAACACAGTAAACTGATGCACTTATCTGTAAGACTGGAAGCAAGGTAAGCAACAAAAAGCCAGGGCTTTGAGTAAAACAAAGTAACAAACCCTTTGGGTATTTTATCCTCTTTCATGTTTCCTGCCTGTTCCATTTTCTTTGCGTCACTCATGAACTCAATGCCCATTTTCCTTCTCTCCCACTCTTCTTTTCTTGTTCTTACTTTTCTCACATTAATTTGCTGGTTTCTGTTTGGATTCAGCTTATGTTTCTCTCTCTAAAGTACAATAAGTATAACAAATATATTGTAAATTGCCACAGTCCAAACATTTGTATGTCAACATTCAATGTATAAGTCTTGAAATTAGCAAACAAGAAGACATAAAAGCTTTTTTTTTCCCCACTCTAACATTAGAAAAAGAACCAAACACTTCTTTGGGACCTTACTTACGTAACACTGCTCATGCAGTAGCTGTCAGCATACGACTGTCTCTAAAACCAGTACTTAGTTCTTTATGTATGAGGTTTTTTACAGCTTAAGACTACTCCAAGGTGCAAAAATAGAAAGCCTTGTCTTCACCTCACTACCATTCACAGAATTCATGCATGTAAAACAGATTTCAGGATTCAATTTCTGATATTTGATTCACTGAACTGTAAAGTACTCTCCATAAATTATAAAATCTGAGAGGCTTATACAAGTTATCTGTCATACCACAACACCAAGATGCAATACAGAGGTGCGCCCTACAATTTCTGCTTCAAAGAAGTCCTACATATTGCAAATACTATAGACATTTGCAAACAGCCAAACACATGTTGACATTGCTGGGAGAGAAAAAAAAATCACTTCAATACGATCCTGATTTAAACTCGGCAATCCTGGAAGCAAGGTGTTAGGGCTAAAAAAAGAAAAAAAAAATTAAAAAAAAAAAAAAAAATAAATGTGTGAAACAGAACTTCCGATGACAAAAAATTCACATCTTTTACTAGATCAACCTGTGGAAAGTATTTTCAGTCTGCAATGATTCATTAAGACTAACAGGAGACAAGGATTTTGCATTAGAAACTGTAGTGGGGAAAAAAAAGATAAAGGCTTTTAGACCAAAGTTCTGAATACATTATTGAAACAGCAATAGCAGTGTTATTTTAAATTTTATGTTTCAATTACAAGGGGATTACTCTTCACAAAGACCATATAATTGTATCTAAAAACTCCTAAGCAGACTTTGTTTTTAATTTAATCTCCTCTGAACAGGGGGCTAAAGGTATCGGCCCACACTTCTGCAGTGGTAGCTACTTCCTCAACCTAGCCATTCAGTAATTTAAACATTAAATTGTTACACACTCTTTCCAGAGGACTCTATTCCTAACTTTACTGCTAGCACTTAATCACAACAGACAGGGGAAATAGAGTAAGTGGGAAAATCCTGTAGTGAGACCAACTTCGTGAAAAACCTCAAGACTTCCAGGCATGCTAGGAAAAGGTCCCATTGAGCTCAAAGGGAATCTCAGTCAATGGAGATAAATTCTGCTGGGTCTCTAGGCAGAGATTTCTATTATTTCAAGCAACAACATTGCATCTGGTTTTGTAGCTTTCTCTTTAATGTAACATCAATAAAGCTGAACTCTTCTCCCATTAAAGCATTCTGTTAGAGGCAAAAGTATGTTCAGCTGAGCAGATCACAGGAAAATATTTATTAAGCCATCAGCAGCGCACCAAACTACAAACTACGACACTAAGGAAAAGGTACCGATATTATCTACTAGAGGCAGACTTAAATGCTTTTGTAACTACAACTACTTAACACCAAATACAGAGCATGCAGCAAACTCCTCTTTCACTGCAGTGCTTAACATTGTGAGGACAAAATGCTCATGTGATGCTGAGGAAGAAAAAAATCATTACGGAATTTATGTTATTTATGCTTTGAGATAATTTTGAAAAGAACTTTAAGACACGCATTGTATGTTTAGTCTAACTATGCCCATCCTGTAAAAACACCTAATTCTACTCAGTATTTCTGAACACACAACTGTGGTATAACAAACAGCTTTGCTGTAAACAGACCTAGTATCTGGGGACAGGGATCCCTCGGAAGATGCTCCATGGTACACACTTTGAGACAACCTGTTGTCAGGTCTAAGCTCTTTGTCATATGCCATCATATTCCACTCCTGGCGTCTGTTCCTGGCTTTTCTAACCTTTTTCACCTCACGGGTGGTGCCATCTATACGCTTTTGCTCCTAATATTCAAACAAAAGAAATAAAGCATGCAAAGAGAGAAAAAAAGGAAAGGAAAAAGCTGGTTAAAATGCAGTTAGAATGCATGAAAACAAGACCAGATTTACAGATGAAGCCAAGTCTCCATAAAATTTCTCTGCACTGAAAATGAGAATATCTCCTTATTTTATGAACCTCATTAGTAGCAGAACTGTTGATTTGCCCTTTTTCTGTAGGATGCACATGCTACTGCAATACCAACCTACTTGTTTTCCCAATACAGAAATGTGACTGATTTTAAAAGCCAGAAAGTTTAACTACTTCTGACATCATGTCTTATTTAGATGAATCAGAAAGCACTTCTGATTTTCATCTCCTGCCAATCAGACTTCTGAGAAGACATTAAATACGCTCAGGGCTATTCTGCCTCTTCATTAGAGTCACAATCACCAGGGCCTAGGGAACTATGAAAAAACTGAACACGGTTTCCTATTCCGCAGTCTATGTCAAATTATTTTTCTTTGTTTATGTTATATAAAAATAAATTACATTAATTCTATCTGCAACATGTCAGCAATATTTAGGCCAGCAATATATTACAGCTTGATAGCTTCATGACAAATCAGTCTGCTTAGTTATTTAAATCTTTCAATGTAATATCAGGCTCAATGTTTATTTTTTTGTATTCTGAGAATGCAGTTATAATTTATTGAGAGAAGAGTGTGGTCAAACATAGATGTGCAAGCCCTTTATTGTGGAATCGACACCTTCAAAGTAAGGGATAATAGCTGGAAAGCTAGCTCAACAAAAAGTACATCACAGATGAACATGGGTATTTTTACTCCAACTGTCAAACAGTACTGCCTAAGTAACTCCGAAGGAATGTATTTAGCATTCCATAAATAAAAAAAAACCCTATCAAATGGCTTTATTGCCCTTGTTTGGGTTCTCTTTTTCATTCACGCATGTCTGCATGCAGGACCTGCTGATCCTGCCAATATTAATAATGATGAAGTCTTTTTGAAGTTCAACATCCAAATGTTATGACAACATTTTCTCATTCCTGAAAGAGGCACATTTTTAGTCTGATTCATGTTAAATATTTGCTGGAAAAAAGTTTTTTTTTTTTAATTTTGACTTTTACCCTGATTAATTTATTAAGATTTTGTTACTAAATCATGACAGATTTGAGAGGAAAGTACAATTAAGCCTTTTGGTTCACCACAAACACTTACAAAACAGTAACTTCATCATCTAAGGGTGACAACTATTTCTTGCAAGGTTCTAGATAAAGTAAATATCCACCTTTTGACCAATCTATGATGCTACTCAGAAGGCAATAATTTTGATACAATTCCTGTACCATGAGGAGTGCTTCCATGACTACTGACATCTAATCACCTATTTAAAAGTGTGATTTTAAAGAGATCACTGTGGGGTTTGTAAGAAAAGCTAAATACATATGCATGCACAAACAACATAAAATAAACACAAAGCTCAGATTGTTTTTGTTGGATCAGGTTTCAGTTCGATGGGTTGTTCCAGACGAGCAGCTATAAGTGCACTAATGAATAAATACACTGGAATCCTTTTTACTCAGGCAGTACTAAACCCTAGTGGTACTGATTTTTTTATTAAATATTATATAAACATATCTGAAACATTTAATTTCTTACAGAACAGTGGGGCAGGCCTATTCCCAGCAGCTGACAAAGCTACAAAAACCTCTAAGAGTAGTTTTCAGTTGTTCCAGTAGCAGTTGCATTACCCTGACAAACAGTGGTGACAGCTCTAGTTTTAGTACCCAGAACAACCAGGGCAATGACAACAGAGTTCTAGGGGAGCTGAAGCCTTTCAAGATAATCACAGTTAGAAATATTTCTCAGGAAAGTTAAGTAATATTAAGAAGAGTTACTTCCTTGAACTAAGAGAAGCAAGTGGGTGCTGTAGGTTAAGCCAGGAAAGAGGTACATCATTCAGCTGGTGGCAGGAAATTATTTCAGCAAACACAAACATATTAGAGCCCTCAAACACGGTTGAGTTAAAGTTTGATATTTGCTGCACGAGTTAGAAAATTATATTTCAAGTGCCTTAATAAAGAATTAGAGAGAGTAACAGAAAGCACCCCCAGCAAGTATTTGTAACACTTTCAAAAAACTGGAAACACGAGTGCATTTTCCTGAGCATAAATTTCTAAGAACCTATCAAAACACAAGTCATCAGGAATGATTCCTGAAATACAAGCCTTCCAAATTTAAAGATTTTCACTTGTTTAAATAGCTAACTAGTCTCAGAAAAAAAAGGGGAACAATAAAAAGCAAATTAGAAAAACTTTCCAATGGTTAATCAAGAGCTAACAACTGGCTTACAAGAGTCATTCAACTCAGAACACTGCTGATATACACACAAGTGAAATCTACATTGAAGTTCTACACACA
>VXAU01000862.1:744716-801073 GCA_013399695.1 Formicarius rufipectus | reverse complement strand
AAAAACCAAAACAAACAAAAACAGACTACACATATTTTAAATTTAAAGAATTTAAATTACAGCTTTCTTCAGAGAAAAAGTTCACCTGAAGAGGCCAAATCAGAGGAAGCCTCTTAGAATTTTTTTTTCAATTAAACTGAATACAGAAACAATTACATGGTATTTGAAGGCAGGAAAATGAAACTCCTCAGAAACCTCTGTCTACAACAGCTCAGGCACTTAAAGCAAATTATCAGAACAATATTGGAAAATTGATTCTCTGGTGCAAGGACTTCAATGAGTACCTGAAAAATGAAGCTAAAAAGCAACTATATTTGCTCAGCTGAGAGCAGGAGGGCATTTGTATGTCCAGCTTGTAATGTGCTAAACAATATACATTTATTTCACGTGTACAGTTTCTCAACAACTTTCAAATTTTGTGCTTCTGTAGAGCATGAGTTGAGTAAAGAATTCTCACTTAAGAGATTGAAAATACAAGTTCAGACACCAAATTGTTAATAAACACTCTGGATTTATTCCTAGTCACTGCTATCATATAGACGAGAACAAAAGAAGGAGGACAGTTGGTTCAGCAATCTGTGGAACAAAGTGTACCTGTGAGACATCTCACCTGAAACCTCTAGTTCTCTAAAGGGTCTAGATGATAAAACGCTCATTTGCACACTGGCTTCTGGAAAGTTAAAACTGAGATTTCTTCCTATCTCAAAGTGAATGCTATCCATGCTAACTCAAATCTGTCCTGCTTTCTTCTTAGTCAGACTTATTGTATATTTAATCAAATCAAACACCACTTCAGCTAGAATTTGTCAAGGGGTATTTCTGATGATGTGTGGTTATAATCCTACACAACTGAAATTGAGCACATTTGCATTTGGTTTGTAGACTGTAATAAGACAATTAAAACCTATAAAAAAATATACCATGGATGGAAGTAAGCATGACGTGTTGCCTAAGATAAAGTCTAAGAGCAAATTCATGAAGTATTTTTATAGAAATCTCTCTAAAGGAATAAAAAAATTTCAAGAGATACTATAAATTTTTATAAAAGCATTTGTATTTTTTCCTTTTTAAAATTAAATCAGACTAAAAAAAAATCCCCACTATCAGCTGATAGTTTCTTTCTCCTCCCCTGTGAAAATAAATCAACTTGAAGGGTAGGAGGAAAAAAAATTGAAAGGCTGTATTATCTCTATATATTTTACATAAATACTGAATGAACTCTAAAAATATGAACTAGAAAATAAAAGCTGCTTTTATTATCTCCAATCTTTTAATCAGCTCTATGACATCATACTGAGAATACAGTGGGATTATAATCTTGCATTGTATAGAAATTGCATTTCTATACAATGCAAATAACTGACTAGTTTCCAATACTTTGCTATAGAGAGTAACTATTGAAGATGCCTACCCAGCTTTTTCAATTCTATTCAGTATTTCAATACTGAAACACCTGTCAAAACAGAAAACACTTCTGACTTGTAATCCTAACAGGAAGACCTGATTTATTTCTTCCAGAACTTTAAAAACCATTAATTCACTAAATGTTTTCATTAAAGCAAGTTTTTATGCCTTATTTAAAACCTCCATAGTCAGAAAGTTCTGTCCAGCAACAGGAAGAAGGAACTAACACAATTTAATCAAACCGAATACTAAAGCTTCCCTGTCATGCCCTACAATTTCACTTCTAAAGCAGGTACCATATATACTGGCATATATGTATGTGGTTGCATCATACACATGATGTATATGCATAAATACACATTAGCATGAATATTCATGTATCAGACATTCTGTACATACATGTGTGTTATATATGTATATCTGCTAGTGCAGGGTAACTGCCTACATACACATATGTACAGGTATGCCACTATGGAGGATGCATATGTGCATGCATACATACACGTGTATGTGGATATGTGTTCTGAAAATTAAGTAACTTCCTTCTAATTTCCTCTGAGCACTCTGCACATCTCTTCTGGATTTATTTTACTTTAAATCTTTTATCTCTCACTGGACCTACCTAAAAGGGCTCCTTCCACCAGGTAACATCAGCAGTCATTGCTTCAAACTTTGCTTTTTTCATCCCCCTCCACTCCCACCCCAGAATTACCTTCAAAAAATCATACGGCCCTCAGACTTCATAAATACATCAACCATAAAGAAACTGCAGGAATAGCTACTTATTTCTTCATTCACATTTAAAATCTATTATGAAAATCTAGACTTTTTCTATGAAAAAGCTTTTTTTCCTTTTGGTTTCCAAACTTGGAGGAAACAAAGATTACTCCTAAAATTAACCTTCTCTTGCTGCTAAATCACTGAATAATTTTGCTGCATATTATCATCTTACTAACAACAAAAATATTTATTTCTAGATAAGCTCTTGTTTTGCTTCAGAAGTTGATGCTGCTAGATAAGGAACTATGAAAAGAAAGGAAACTCTATTTCAAATTCCTTCCCCCTCCCATCATAGTGTCTTTTACCAAAGCACAACAGGGCCATTTTGCTTAGGACCACTAAGCTGATACTGGAAAAGGACTCAAGAAAATATCTTGGAAGATACTCACAGCGCTCCTGAAATTCAATTTGCTACCTTCTTAAAATAAACAGTGTAAGCTATAAAAATGAAACCAACTTAATCTACAGTCACATGTAAAGATGAATAAATAGTCTTTCCATGCACAAAAACTAAGTATGACCTGGCAACTTTTACGCCTGGACAATCATACACAAAACTGTAACACGTGTGCTATTATGTTTCTGCTTTTACCTTTTGTCTCCTCTTTTCTTTTCGTTTATCTTCAGTATCTTGCAACATTTTTTCTTTCCAAAGATCAAAAAAATAGGAAGGATCAGTATAAAACTTCAATCCATCTTTCTTATCATCCCTGGAAACAGAGCAGAAGAATACATGAATTAGCATGTTTCAAACCCACAAAACTTATCTTTGACGATCATCCAGCCTTCAAAGCTTTTGATAACAACTCTTGTTGACTGGATGGCTATAAACAAACAACACCATCATCTGCAGAGAAGCAAAAACCCACATCCTTCAATTATAAATCCAACAAATTTAACTTCCAATTAGAAGCGCTTAAAAATTAAATACACTGCAAATGCTCTATCAGTCTTAAAATTTACTGCAAATTGACTGTTTTATACAGACACATCACAATCTAGTACCTCTCAAAATCTGAAGAATACATGAAAGCCCCACTGTCCACAACCCTTCAGGCATACAAATTGCACTAATTTCATGAACAACAACAGACTTAACGGAAAAAGGAAAAGAAATCAGAAAACACAGTCCTGTTTGCTGCTCTTCTATTCACTAGTAAGTAACCAGGAAAAGAAAAATGTACAGATTGTGTGTGTACATTGTGTATGTCCATGTTGGGAAGAAGAGGAAGAACAGTGGAAAGGCAAAAGCAACAAATCCAACTTTCTGGATAAAGATGCCAAGGAAATTATTTTAGTATATTATTTATTTTCTTTTCACTTTTTATATCATCAATGGATCTTGCTCTCTGATCCTGTGGTGCCATGTAAGATCCCTGTTGAAACATGATGATTTTTGTTAAGTACAACTTACAGTTTAAGTGTGGCAAAAGCAATTTTTGTTTCCATCAACAGGCAAGTTCCTGAAAAATGAAATCTCAGTAATCAATATAGCTTCTCCCTTCTGCTGTAACTATTCTCTGCAAACAAGGAGGAGATGAAGGGCAAAGTACAAGAACATAGTATTTCCTTACCTATAAGGTGAAAGAATATTCAGAGGTGGTGGTTTGTCACTCTGATTATAAATATCAGCCACTGGGTTTGGAATGCTGTTCTTTGAAACTACCTGCTGATCTTGAATCGTTGAGCTCTTGAATGCTTTTTTCATGTTGATATCCTGTAGGGACACTGTTAGAAACAAAAATACATTTACCACAGGTCTGAAATTAACACAAGTGGATAAAAAACATCCATTTTTCACCAGCTATTTAAAATATTTTCAGCAAGATATAGGAAGACAAAGAAAATATTTTTCTTTAGTGGATAATAATGATAGTGAATCTCAAGGCATGAAGAATTGCCATAATAAAACCAATTTAGGTTAAAAATTATTTTCATTTTTTTCAACTGTAGTGTTATATATTCAATATATATGCACTATTAGTTACAGCTAAGAATGTAAGAAATCACTGATCTAAGGGAATTTTTAAATCAACCTAGCAAATTTCATTTTACTTATATACCTAAGCTATCCCGAAACATAATGTGTATTAGTGACAGGACAAAGAATTATTATAGACTTCAACTTCTACAAAACAGCTAACAAAATTTACTACTGACATTAAAGTGACTGTAGTTTGTATATATAGCTTATTAATATGAAACACGACTAGCAATGCAAGAGTAATAACTACTGCCAATTTAAAATAAACACTGATTAAATTCTCAGTCCACACGCTAGGCTCCCCTTCCCATAGACTGCTCTAAATTACTCTCCAGATTCTGGAAACTAGCCAGAAAGTATTGTGTAACACAAATAATACATTCAAACAAAAGAAGGAACAGCAAAAATAACCTCCAGTGAGGACGGAGCTCTAAAAAAAAAAAAAAAAAAGATGGACTTAAAAGTCATGAAGACTGACACCATCCACCTGAGCACAGAACAATTACAGTATATGAGCATTATCCAGTTCACTCATATTACCATCACAATGTACCTTTAAAAATAAGCAAGCATGATTCCATAATAGCTTAATGTTCCCATCTAACTCTTGACCCCTAAGATATCAAAATAAAGGTGAATCACAGAGTGGTTTGGGTGGGAAGGGCATTAAAGATCATCTAGTTCCAACCTCCCGGTCATGGGCAAGTGACACCTTTCACCAGACCAGGTTGCCCAAAGCCTCATCCAACCTGGCCTTAAACCTTCCCAGGAATGGGGCATCCACAGCTTCTCTGGGCAACTGTGATCAACTGTGAAACTCTAACAGTTAACACATTCCAAAATCAGAAAAAAAAAATGCTTGTACATGTAATAATTTCCAGACAGTAACCAGCTAAAATGGAAGGCTAAGTATTACCTTATTAAATACCAGCAGTAACATTTATTATTGGCACTAGCAGTAGTATTAATTATAAGCTACACTAATGTAAATGGCAAATGCAACATATAAACCATATGAATAGTACTATTAAATATATCATGAGTAGCATTTACTACTACTGAGTAAATAAAATATTATTGTCCTGATGTAACAAGCTTGTACGTTTTACTAAACATAAGGAATCACTTAACAAGGAATATATGCAGTGGCTGGCTCAGACATGTAACATGAAAGCAAAGATGCATGCTGCAACTTTTAGAGCCAGACAGAGAAAAATGTTCTACCTGCCGAAATAAATGCTTTCAAACAACATAATGTCACTTAAATCCTTTATTTTTACTGTATATTTATGAAGTGAATGACAAAACATGCAAGTGAGGCTATTACAATTTTTTAAAGGCAATACTGTTTCTAGTGTCTAGAACTCCCTAGAGAATTTCAGCTAGTTGTTGCAAACACAGTGCCTCATTTAAATAAAGAGTATTATGAGATCTTAGAAGACCACAGAATAGACACAACTAATACAGTTTGTGAACACCCTACCCTGAAATAAATAGACCTACTACCTCAAACTTTTTCCAATACTCTGACTTATTTCCAGTAAGGTCTAAGATTCACTAATTTCTGATTTACTGTACTCACAAACTGAAAGTTTTCCCTGTGAAAAAGTGGCACCATTAGTAGAGGGGCTTCTTGAAGTAACACTAATGACAGCAATTACAAGACTCAGGAATACTTCTCACTCAGCTAATGTGATTTCTTCCCAGCTTACCTTACTGAGACACCAAGATAAAATACCAGTAAAGGATTACTTTGAAAATATAGAGACTGTTGTGTAATCAAATACTGTGGTCTTATCAACATCACTTCTGGCTCAGTGCTTTCACGTAATTACCTACCCTCTTCAACTGTTGAATCCAGCTGGGTAACTTTGACAGCAAGGCGATCAATTCTGTCTTGAAGTGAATTTGCTCTGATGTAGAAGCTGTTGGCCTCATTAAACAATTCACCAAATATGTCTTCAGCATGTTTGCCTGCATAAGAGAATAGGGAAATCCCTTTGCTAGTGGCTTACAAAACACAGGACAAATGGCTTCAATGTCATGAAGTTATAATAAAACAGTAGTTGTAGGATTTTAACAGCACAGCTTGTCATACAGCAAAATTTTGGGCAACGGATTTGTACAAGAATATCAACACACACAAAAAATGCTCCCTGAAATCTATTCTCCTGAACATCCTGGTTAGTCTTCTACTTAAAAGAAAGAAACAAAACAGGGAGACTTAAAAATTCTAATCCTTATGCAGCTGTACTACTGCCACCTGGCAGATAACTGATCAATAAAACCTGCTTCTGAGAAGAAAAGGCCCAAACGTACCACTCTCCACAAAAGCTTCTGAACTAAATTTTGAAATTAAAATCTTGCAATCCATTGTTGTTAAGATTGAATTATAAGCATAAGCACAAGCCAGCATCAAAATGAAGAAAGGCAGATTGAAGCAGATAAAAATCAGGATCCTCCTGCAGGGCAGCCCACTTACCTCTACAGATGCTCCCTGCATACATGTTGCGGTCCCCGGAGTCATTTGAGACAGAGAGAGAGAGATGGCACTGACATTTACCCACAGCCACACTGGACTTGATGCACCACAAAAGCACAGCCTCCCTTTCAGCTGCTGTATGCTCTCAATCACTATGACAGTGGACAGTCCAAATCTGATTCAGGCCCTACACTAAAAGTGCTGGAGTGGACAGGAGGTGCCCCACGATAAACCCTTGGTCCACAGATCCTTGTGCACGCTCATTCCTTTCCTAGACCTCCCAAAGTCCTAGGCATCCTCATCCATAGTTTGACTCTCTTCATGCCCCAAACCAAAACTCTCAACCACTCCAGATCAGTAATTCCAGATCCCAAATTCAGGGCCTCTCATGCCCCAGAACTTCCCCTACAAATTTCAGTTTCCGCCTAAATATATTTTTCCAATTGAACTGACAGTCCCTCCTACCCAGACACTGCTGCTTCCATTTAAGATCTCCCTCTCTACAATTTCTGCAGCCAAAAACCCTCAAGACATTCCCATTCTGTCAGTTCTCCTTGCAGCAAGGAAAGTCACGCCTCCTGCATTTAACCATGCTTTAAAAAAAAAAAAATAAAATTTAAACCCCTACATCCAAATGAAACTCATCTTGTTAAGACCCGTATCAAGAAGAGTCTGAAGAGCAGAAATGGAGGGGAGGGGTAAAGTGAAACTTTGTCTAATATTTGGAACAACATGGAATATGTTTTAACCACTTAAATGACAATGGCTTCTAAAAGAACAGCAATTATTGAGATTTTAAGTTGGGTCCTATAACAGACCTAAGTATTTCTCAAATAAAAGTACAAACAGAATGAAAATTTCAAGATCCCATCCTGTGAACATCAATGTAAAAACAAAAAATTGCCACACTTAGGAAAACAAGAGGATCTGTCCCTTTCTTGGATCATTTATTTGGGGGGAAGGGAACAAAAACTGTACAAAAACAATATTCAAAAACACTGTGAATTATAGAAAATAATTAATGTGATTGCCTTCAAATGGAGGACTTCATCAGTCACAGATTTCTTCACTAAATAAAGTAACTAACCCAAAACATTAGATATTGTGGCGTATCCAAACCCTGTTTCATATGTATGTGGAAGGTGGATAAGCAAGGTGTGCTGTCTACCTGTTCCTACTCTCCTCTCCCTCCAAAACAAAAGTCACACAACCACAGCATTGTTGAAGTTGAAAATCTTCCAGCCCAATTCCCTGCAAAGCACAATCAGAGAGAGCAGGCTACCCAGGACTCTGACATGGAGGGCTTGAAACACTTCTAAGAACGGAGGCTCCACAACTCCTCTGAGCCACTCCTGCCAGTGTTCAACCACCTCACACTAAAAGTGTTCTCTAAGTACTTCTCAGCAGCTAGTTGAGATTCAATTATAACTCCCAATTGATTTAGTTGCTCCAAATGAAGATGCTGTTTGAAGCTACAGAACAAATAAGCTTTTCAACTCCTCAGCTAAATAAAGCAGTTATTACATTCCTCAGCCACCAGTATTCAGAGCTCAATCAATTTTAATGGATGTTAGTTTATGTTAATATATTGAAATCAGGCTGCTGAGGGAGGATTGCTGCATTCTAAGATTAAACACATCACCTCTAGAGAAGTCAAGGAGATGGGTACTTATCAGTTAACTTTCAGAAAGCAAAGTGGGAACATACTTCTGTTAATATTTAATCATTTTTACAACACTTGCTACCCTAAAACACATGAAAGACCAGTTGTCAATCTCCTGTTTGTGAAAACAGTGACATGGTAAAGCAAATTTGGACGTGCTGTTCTGATTAGTATGATACAGTTAATTTTAGAAACAAAAAACAGTTGAGAATTATTACTTTATGTTACCATCTTTTAAATTAGATTTTTAACAAAATAAAAATAAGCAGAAAAAAACACTATTTGAAATTACAACCATGTATCTTTCAGCTTAAGAGCTGATTTTGTTACTATAAGACAGTAATTTAAAAACATTAGGTGTTCCTCAACATATGGGCAACCTATACATTAATTTAAAAATCCACCAAATAAATTATGCAGTATTTCTTTCTAAAGATCCCTCCAACCACTGAAGCAGCGGCAGGTAAATTTAGTCATGACTCAGCCTCAGCAAATCCCTGATCTCAATAGTTTTTAGTGTCAAGTAATGGAAGTACCTCTTTCTAGCAATTTCCACAGGTCATGTTTATAGGGTTGCATTTTTCATTGCTCATAAAATAAATTTCCAAGCATTATGAGACATTTCTGGAGATCAGTCTTTCACAAATAATTTCAATAATACTCTCAAGTCCTACAGTAATTACATGAAACATCATCTTGTCACACCATTTTATAATATCTCTAGCAGAGACTAGACATCAGCTGAATTAATTACAATTGATTTTCACACACTGCATGAAGAAGTGTGCAATGACACAGTGAACACATTGCCCCAAAGGTATCTTTTGTCAGCAGTCAAAATGCTTAGTGCTGTTACATAAGGGGAATTCAACAATGGTGCTAGCTTGTCTAAAGACAGGAAACCCACCACATTCATTACTCTGTCTAGTTTCCATTCACATAATTGGAGTCTAAAAAGTAGAGCTTTTCTTTGCATTCCTTGCTCCACAGCACAAGAACCGGGGAGAACACACTCAAGTTAACAGAAAGACTTTGAGTGTATTAGTGCATAAGTGCCATGTCCAGTCTTTCCTTTAAACACTTCCAGACACCTGAATGTCCAGCTGATGACATTACCTCTTTGCTTTCATAATACATGTTCAAGATGGGGGAAAATGGTAACCTTTCTATGTGGTGGTGTTCAGGCATAGGTCTGACTGGAACTCGAAAGTTTTTTCCAACTTAATCGATTCTGCCAGACACTGGAATAAGGATGACACCAAGGCTGCCCTAAAGGGTGCCAGTGCTGCCCTACTGATCTCCTCAGGGTCCTAGGTAAGGACTGGAACACCTCAAGGAACTATCTGGTGTTCTGCAAATTAGAATTCATTCAGGACATGCTCATTTTATCACAACATGGAGCAGAAAACCCTGGTGGTGATTCTACCCAACTATCTGTAATTTGATTAATTAGAAACATCAGACTCATGCTTTTCCCTTTTTCTAAAGAAGCAAAAGTGATAGGCTGTTACTGACTACGTCTTGATTCTCAACTGCTTTCTCACAGTACCTCTGGCATGACACTTACTGGCAAAATCGCTAACTTTCCAGCCCAGCCTGATTCAGCAGTCGTAACAAGCAGAGTGACACAAAGCTGGATGCAGTGTGCTTGGACAAAAACTCTGAGCCCAATGGCCAATCTACCTAGAAAAATCCTAGGAGGCAAGTTGGTGGATATTGTTCTCTAGATAAAAGAATACGTCTTCCAAGTCTCCACAGATGACACTCCTACCATTTTATGTTGTACAGCAAAAAGTGTTTGGTATTACTCGCACATGTGGCAAAGAAAGTAGCTCTGTACCTGTGAACACATGGTTTATATCCATGTAGGTGAGATTTCTGCCTGACAGGTTGCGTCTGAATGAATGGAGAAGCCAGAAATACAAAAAATACAAAATACTTGAAGTCACACAGAAAGGAAAGAGATTATTCCAAGCTGTAATGCAGCTCGAAATGCTGTGGTCTAATTAAGAAAAGTTCATTGAAGGAGTGCATAGAGTTTTTAATATTTAGTCTTCAACAACAATCAGATGTTATTTATTACTTCTTCCCCATATATACACACAAAACTCATAAACAAAAACCATCCTGCAAGAGCTCCCGTTGCAGAGAGCAGTTTTTTCACTGGCTGAAGTCCTGCAGTCATCAGACCAAACTCCACTGCCAAAAGCGTGAGAGGATTTTGTGGAATAGTTCAAATCTTTGCTCCTTGATTGTGTTTACTAAGGAAAGCATCACAGTACTCACAGGCAAAGGCTGAAAATGCTTCCAAGTCTTACTCCCACTAGCAGATTCTCTCCTCCCCATTGGAGGTGAGTCCCCTAGACAAGATTTTGCCTTCTATAAAAAAGTTCACAGTTTCATACAGAATGCTGTTCACTCTGCCTGTGCTCCAAGCCAGCTGGCTAGAAAGGAACCCAAATCTGAAAACATAATAGAAAAGAAAAAAAAAAAGCTCTCCTGAGGGCACATTCCCACTGGATAGGAACTTATTCGTGTCTCCTGAAAAGAGCAGAGGCAGAAGCAAGCCAAATTAGTATGCAACAGCACAGATCTGCTAGTTTTTAAAATCCACACTGAACTCACAGTGCAACATTAAAAAAAACAGTGTGATTGCAAGATAGACCTGTACTTGCTCTCTCTATGCCTCAAGCTGTGGGAACACCAACAAGCTCTGATGCTGTAAGCAGGACATACTGCGTCAGCTCCAGCACAGCATTTTTCTGTGATCATTTCCTTGCTCCCAGCTGACTTGAAATACAGGCAAAACAAACACTGTCTGCAGAAAAAAATTTCTCTGCAAACATGACAGATTTTAAACTGTAGATGAGCCTGGTGATACGCTTCACTCATTAAATACCATGTATTCATCTGTTAAAACAAAGAACATATCATTTATTTGCATAGATCTTTGACACTAACAGAACTTCAGCAGCTGTCTACAAAGACTTCTGATGACCTGAGAAATCCGCTAAGGGAAAATTTTAGAATACAGATTTAAGTAGCCAGTTCCTCAGCAACAATCATAAGAGGATCTGAACACGCGATGTAACAGACAGATTAGACCCAAAACCAAATCTGGATAAATGAAAGCTAGACATTCCTAGCAAGTCAGACAAGTGTATTATGCACACTGGGGCAATCATTGTGCCATACCAAAATGAGGTCTTATCAGGTATCCTTTAATGTAATTAGAGCAGTAGCCATTCTTCTCACTTTTCTGAAACTTACAGATGTCAGCACTAAGCAGCTGTCTGAGAAAACAGTAAACAAAACAATGACAACACAAACAGAAATTATCTATAAGTAACATTAGGTACTAAATTGGCAGCTACTGCTCAAGCAAGATCAGAGAACCACTTGGAAACATCTCTGAAATTAACAGTATTTACTAACAATCAAATTGTGTAAGTGATTAGAAATACAAAATAGTTTCTATTCAAAATGAGTACTAACAGATCAGGACACTACAACCCGGAAAGGGCATCACTAGAGGAACGTGATTAACAGATTTAACAAAATCACAATTTATTATTGAAATACACAAGATGAAATCACCTTTCATTACTTTTCATTACAGCAGAATGAGAAGGTGTCCAAAGGAAGAAACAGATCAACTTCTACTGTGGGACACTGGACCAAAAAAATGTGCAATCCCTGTTTCAACAAATCTAAGCAATGTCACAGATGATAGTTCTACAAATGCTCATTACACAGGATGATTCAGATGGACCTCCAGCTCAGAAAAATCCCTAAATCACTGACTATTGGAAAGAGGAAATAATGTGTTTCTTGTGCTCTTTCCCTAAGGGTGGACTTTTTCCTATCATTGCAAACAAAACACCACATTTAGTGGGACCCATAGTCTAAGCTCCATACAGACTCTCTTATTCTTAAACCACCTCCATTTACAAAGTGAAGCAACTGATGAAATAGTCATTTCTTTTCTAGGAGCAGAGTTATTAGGACAAATAACAGCTGCTGATCATTAAACACACTCTGAAAAAAATCTCTTTCATTAAAAAAAACATTGTTCATCTTGCAAACACTCCAGTCATGCTTCTAGAGTTGCTAGTGATGGTGTCACCTGACAGGTGTAGTGTGTAGGCTACTCTGTATGGAGCTGATTCTAGCCTGCCTCAACAGGAGTCTATGGGCTTGTTCAGCAAATGCCATTTTTTTCCAATGTGCTTTATTTCATTCACAAGAATTAAGCTGACACATATAGAAATGAGATGAATGTGCTTAAGAAACATTAGCACTCTAAGAAAAACTAAAATTTCAGTCAAATGTGTCATTTAATGCCAAGATGCAAAAGAGTTTGCTGGCTTCACCTTAAAGAACTGAAAGGCAAGAATAACTCAATTGCTAGTCTTGGGTTTTTTTGCTGATTTCCCTAACTGTAGAAAAATTTTTGGTTTTCTATGCCATAGTTTTTCAGGGTGGGGGGGGTTTGGTGGGGTTTTTTTGTTTGGTTGGTTTTTGGAATGTGTTCTTTGGAGGAGCATTGGGTTTTCCTCTCCTTTAATAAACTTCAAAATACAGAACAGCATAAAAGCAATGAAATAGCATTATTATTATAATGTAATGTCTCGTACTGCAATTTTTCTATTTAACACAAGGGATCTTAAAGCCTTTCATCTCCTCAGTTTTTCATCAGAAATGAAATACTTGCAGAAGTTACAGATACTTACTTAAGCTGCTTAGCTGGCGTATGATAGCAGCAAGGGTGCTATTCGTTACGCATTCCAGTTCACTTGTAATTCCCTCTGGCAGAGCTCCTCGGCAGAGATGCCGCGGTTCAATGTTCCTTTTCACCAAAGGCATGGCTCACAACCTGGAATTTACAGAGAGAAATACATACAAATACATATGATAATTGCAAAAATTAAAAGCTGTGGATCAGCATAGCACACATTCAGGCTTTTTTTCTTTTTTTTTTTTTTTTAAAAAATAATTCACCTTTCCTCTTTTAAAGCACTTGGCTCAGCTTTCCTGTGCAATTTCTACCAAGGCACCAGGGTCATGCACTCAAGCCAGAACATGACAAGAGCACTGAATTTGTAGACAATGTATGCTTTCTTGTCTTAGATTTGGTGTAAGATTTATTGTACACACAGACTCATGCTGCAGTACCAGAATCACTGGACTTCAGTGCACATTTGCATATATAAAAAACTGGCAGTCCTCACAGGAGTGGCAGGAAAGATCAGACTGGAGGAAGCTGGCTTGCTGCCTTGGCAAGCTGGCCACCAACAACCTGACCATGCACTACAGCCCCGTGGCTACGTCAGGCACTGACCCACTCCCACTCTGACAGTTCTCTGTAAGAATGATAAATTCATCTGACATATAAGGGCAAGTGCCTCTCAGAATTAGGCTGGGCGAGAACAAGGAAGAAACAACAACACAAGGATGAAGCTGGTTTTCCACAGGTGATGCTGAATGACACACTGAATAGGGCAAGGGCACACACTGAACAGGTTTTCGGAATGTGGCAGATGCAGAAGGACATGTGAGCTAACCAAGGCTGTCAGAACTGGTTTTATTGAAAAAAATAAAAGAAACTAGGATGAGGAAGACAAATACAGAAAGAGATCTGAAAGCATCACAGAAGGGCACAATGGCATACAAAACACTACCCTGCAGAGAGAATCCTTGAGAGCAAGGATGCCCAAGCAGGACAGAATTCTCCCAAAAGGCAATCATGTACTACAAAAAAGTCTAAACTAGTTTTCTTTAAAATTACATTAACATAATTATGAGTCAATTTGACTACATTATTTTAACACCACCAACTCAACAGCCATGTATTACTTATGAGTAATATTCTGTTTAAAGACCATGTAGCACCAAAATTTTCTGGAATGAGAAGTTAAGCATTACCAAGGACATAAGTTCATTTGGAAAAGACTTGATTGAATATTTCCTTTTTTGCTTCACTAAAGCAATTAAAGCAGCCTTTCAGTTTCTCTAATTAAAATCACATTAGTACATTAAAGAAATCTTTTTGCTTTTCAAATGTTGCATAGTAATTTTTGGAATTACTTCTCCCCAAAGATTAGAAATACTCTTGAGAATAAAATATTTTAAAAAGTTTTACAACTTCAATGAACCCAAATTATTTAACTATAAGACTATTTCGTAACAGGTTGGGAGGGAAAAGGCTCACGACTTCTAAGCAGTTGTCTTGAATTATATTTTGTATCTTTCCTAAAATGAAACAGTTTGAGTATGTCAGAATTTAAGGCCAGTTGAGTTTGCTAAATTTTAAGCAACATATCACACAAAAGAGAGGAAAAAAATTTTATATTTGACAAAAAAAACTTTGTGTTCTATGTTTTTGAATACCTCTACAAACAGATGCATTTTAAAATACTCCTTAATAGTCAATGCAGACAATTTTCTGAACTTGAACAAAAATAGGTCAAAATTGGAAAGTCACTATTATTGAAGAGCAACACCTAGAAGCATCACACTGCACTGTAACAGTGAAATGAAAATCACTATGAGGCATTCTTTCACTCTAAGATTTACATTTTGCATAAAATATAACTGCTAAGAAATAAACTAAAAAGAGTATAAATTAGTGCTAAAGCAGCCAATTAAAAATCTTATTATTTCAACACACAAGCTACAAATTTTTGGTTTCTTTGTAACATTAACAACACTGTCATACAAATTAAAGGTATAAAGACTCCCCACAAGTAAGACAACAGAATTCCTGAAATACTTGTGGGTAATGTGACATCTCAAAAATTGTCTTTCCTTGGAACTAATATTGACATGTAATTCATCAGTAAAACTCTCTGGAGAACCAGGCAACCACTCTTACCAGGTCTGGGGTTTGTGGGGGTTTGGTTTTTTAAGAGAATTACTGGGAATATGAGTTACTACATTTTTTCATGCTCTTCAGTTTCAATTTTTAACCCATCTTACTTAAATTTTTATAAGAAAAGGCCACCAGAATAAAGCCTGGTTTCCCCATGGCTTTCTGTGTAGCATTCTCAGGGCTGGCCCCACTCCTTCTGCATTTCACCCACCTTTCTCCCACCAACCCACACAGCACATGGGGCCCAGTCGGAAGCTGGCTGCACAGTGCCCAGTTAATTGCCTGCTACCTCCTGAAACACCTACCACACTGAGTACAATCAGAATGCCTTTCACCAGGAGATCTAATTTAAGTACCTTCTCCACATAATGTTCTTCCTTACATATAAAAGCTAATTTGAAGAAAACATACAACCGCAGTTTGAGCTTTTCATTTTCTCATCAATTCTTTATGAAATGGTCCAGCGCATTCAGGAGCTACCAGGGGAAGCAACAGACCAACCCAAGACATCTCATTTCTTTCCAGAGCAGGCTAAAGCACACAGCAGGGCTAGGGGAAATAAACAACTTCCAGACTTGAATGCATGATTTAAATTACTATGTAGCCACCTCATTTCAGTATGAAGTTAAACTCTAAAAGGTAAACTGAACACTGATGAGTAAATTTATGCAACACATTAAGCAATCCATTACCTGCTCCTGATCAGAGGAAAAGAAAAAAAGAACTCTGTAATTGCAGTAAGTTTCTTCTAATTAAAAACCTTTAGCTATCTGAATCACTTACAGGTCTATTGAAACACTAACCTATTAGTAAGTAAAAAGCTTGTGCCCTTACTACTAAAGCATTACCATCCTTTTCTTCACCACACACAACTCGATGAACTTCACCTTTCTTAAATAAAAAATCATGAGAAATGAGGCTAAATTTATCTCAAAATCTATGTAACAGGAGTTTAAACATGAAATGACAACAAAATAAGCCACAGAATTATAGGGTCTTCATGAGACTCAACCAGGTTGAAGTGAGCATGTTACAAGGTACACAAAATAAGAATTTGCAACTGCAGTTTCACTGCCTACCACATTCATCCTTCACCTGTTTCAAGTTGCACTCAGTCTCAGTTCATAACTAGACAAGACAACACCACACAGCCGCTTACTCACTCCTCCACCAGCTGGATCAGGGACAGAATCAGAAGATTAAAAGAAAACTCACTGGCTGGAAAAAAAGGGAAAGAAAAAGCCACACACCCAAGCAAAGCAACATAAGGAATTAATTCACTAATCCCTACGGGAAGCCAGGTGTTCAGCCATCTACAGGAGAGCATGGCCCCATCACCCAAAACAGTGACTTGGGAAGAGAAACACCATCACTCCAAATGTCCCCTCATTCCTCCCCCAGCTTGATAAACTGAACATGATGTCACCTGGTCTGGACTATCCCTTTGGTTAGTTGGGATCACCTGTCCTGGCTGTGTCTCCTCCTGATCTCCCATACACCTCCAACTTCCTCACCAGCATGGCAATAGGGAAGGGAGAAAAGCCCTTGGCTCTGTGAGATAAAGGAACTAGAAAGATGTTGTATTGCAGATGTATAACTGGCAGCAAGGTATGAGACATTAGCATCAGATCAGAAAAAGGGGAGGAGTCAAAAGGGGAAAGAAGAAAACTGAGGCATTTAACATCTCACTAAATCCATGCGTGCCTCATTGGACATGGATCGGATGCGACATCTGGCTGGATTGAACTCTGACTCGAGTACAAACAGACACCACTTTCCAAACCCTACAGGCAGGCATCAGCAACTCTTATTTCCACACATATTCTGAAAGGACAGACATCAGAAACTTGGATTAGCTTAGATCAACCCATTAAAATTGAGATTTTGCATGGTCCCTCAGTATTCTCTCCTCCCTTTTTCTTCCTTCTACCCCCCTTACAACCCTCCATAACAACTTGCATAACTGCCTTTTTTCTTAAAATTAGAAGGCACTTATCCCAGTAGTTACTGCTGTGGAATCATGTGTGGTACAGAAAGACTTAATCAAAGCATTTTTGCTTTTCTTTCCCTGCAGTCCCAGGCGTGCCACTCCAGATCACCTCAGACCACCTTCCTCCGGACAACAGCTGTTCAATAGAACGCAAGAAGTCTGACACTGCCTTGGCAAATCACATTTTTAAAAAATCATGTAGAAAGCAGCTGTACAGTAACAAACATGAAAGATGACAAACACAATGTGCAATCTTTCCAAACAACAGCAGAGCATGGCTATTATGAGAGTTGAGCTGGGTTTTTCAAGTATTTGAGCAACTGGCAGAAACTCAAAGCACCAGCTGTTCTCCAAACCTGCCTTTTGTCCTTTCACATCCCCAAAAAGGCACTGCAATTTACACTAGTGCTAAAAATACGCAGCTGAATTTCATGGTTCTTTACTTTAAGTTCTTTATATATTCAGTAATATCACAAAACAAATGCCAGTTTATTAAACAGGCCCTCTGCTTGTGAATGTTTACTTATTATTACATTTTCTCAAAGACATTGTTCAATCCCTTTCTTAAGCTCTTCAGAGGCTTCTTCTTATATCCTCTAGTAAAATACCACAAAGCTGAACATTTTACCATGAAAAAGAGCTTTCTATACATGAATCCTAATTTCTCCCTGAATACACTCTATTATTCTCATGGAGTTTTAGAGCTTTTCATTTTTGAATCTCACAGACATCTATAGAAAGAAGACATACCATAATTCTCCTTCTATGGAGAAGAAAAACAAGAGATAGATTGAATATGCAGCTTGTCACCAGTAATGTACCAGACAGGATTCCATTCAAAATTAAGTACCTGAATTTCTATGACTACAAATATTTCATCTGAGCAGAAGCCTAAGGAGCAACTAAATCACTGATCTCTTCATAGACAAAATAATGACACGGTGAGCTCAAATACCTCATGTATAAGCTCTGCTATGCACCCAACTACATTTCAGTGTCTGAACCTAGAACTACATTTCACCTCATAAAGCCAGAGAAATGCTACCAATTTCCTCACTTGAAGCCACAGAATGAAGTTAAAACTATCCCCTAATCACAGTCTCCATGCCTAGGGCATAGCAACATTTTCAATGTTTGCAGACAGTTAAGTTTTCCCATACCTAATGTCCTAACACTCAATTCAACACACAATTTCCAGCTCTGAATGGCACCCAATTTGGTATTATTGCCCATTTTCCTATTCAAGTTCATAATTCTATATAGCCTGCCATCACCCACCTTTAAAATTCATGTATGTGCTAAATAGGAATAGAAGGGAAAGAAGAAAGATGAAAAGACCCCAAGCACTGGTTTTGGAGATTCTCTCCACTCCCATTTTGCCACCCCCCTGCAGAGTCCCCATTATCACACAACTCCCTGTCCCCTCCAAGGGCTCTTCATTCTTCTCAATCCACAAAGAACAGGCCACATTGATAGCACACACTTCTATCCCTGTTAGCACAAGGGAATAAATATATCTTTAATGCATGACCCCTTCTGTTTCATCCTCGTCCTACATGACTGGGAACCTGATGTTTGTGAACTTTTCCTACTTGTCAGCTCTGAATGTCTCTTACTACCTTATCAGTTAAAAACAAAAACTGGAACTAGCATATAATCTGGGAAGTATTAAACTCACAATTCATCTAAAGTCATTCATCTGTACTTTTAAAAGTTTTGTGCTTTTTTTTTTTTTTTGACTGGTTTCATTCTAACAAGAATTTGAATCCCCATTTTGTATACTGCAAAAGAACATAAAATACTTAGCCATCAGTTATCTGATAATAGTGCTCTGATGACCCAGAATTGTTTGATATTTATCAAAAGGAATCTAAACAAGACTCATTTTTTAATAGCATCTCCTAGTTATTCTGGTTCTATCAAGTATACAAGTCCTCTCTGGGCCACATTACCATGTAACAAATATCAAAACAAAAAAAAATGCTTTAACAACTATGCCTAAAGTACCAAGTACTTTATTAGAGCTATCCCAATCTAAAAGATAGTGTATTTTTTAGTTAATATACAAGATTTTTCATGTTTCACTTAATCTTTATTGCAACTCTTTCATTTTGATACAAGCTTGCTGACACAAGGGCAGACTTTTGATACAAGTACACACAAAGTCTAATAGAATTCTGCTTCCTAAGTAAAAACCAAGACCATTTCATTTATTTTCCACAACAAACCACATCTTTCAACAATACATATAAGGTGAAATCCCTAGAAAATGTCCACCCCACTAAAATTTAATTTATATCCAATTCTATCAATGCCATTTTCATGGATATTCCTCCTGATTGCCAGATCCACATGAAAGGAATGTGAAGGCTGGAATGAAAACAGTTTTTTTCTTCTTAGCACCAGACCACCACTTCTGACCTTCCTCTCACATCATACCAACCCAAGTATTAGAGATGATGAAATGAGCACAGAAATCCCTAGAGCTATTTTGTTTCTTTAATAGAGCTCTTTAATGTCTGTTGCAATGAGCTATTTCTGAAGGTTCACCAACTTGGATGGTTGCTTTGTTTTCTTTGTTTGGCTGAATTTTTGTCTGTGCCGAGATCTTCAGGGCAGATTTTATGGTCCAGTGATATTATGAAGGAAATCAAGATATTAAGCAACGACAACAGAAAGGACAACAGGGGAGGGGAGACAGTGTTTAGTTTTATTTATTTACAACATAAATAAATGTTATGGATGTACATTTTTCTAGTCAACCCTCCACATGTCCGAAAACTGTGTAAGAAGCAGAACAGCTAACTCTTAACACAGTGGGCTAGCAACACAAAAGTTCATAGATCCATTGAAAGGTGAAAGCATTAATTCAGAAAGTTCCACTAATTAAAAAGTTGGGAGGTAAAAAAAGCAAATGGATCTTCACAGTAGTGAACATTTACAAGTACCTTAAATTTAGTTCTTATCAGTATCTCACATTAACTCTAAACAAGCACAGAAGAGAGAACATTCACTAATACAGGAAAAAGGAGGCCCCATAAATGCTTTAACTCGAAATTAAGTAGCCATTCTTTCCTTGAGAGCACAGTCTGTGATATAAGAGGTTTTAAAACACTATCAACCATTATGAAGTCAGAAACCTCGTCTTATTTTCTCTAAAGCTTCCTGGATGGGTATATTTCAGGGGCTTTTTTGCCTTTGTTCTACAACCCCATCTTTGTTGACTGTAGTTCAAGATGATCTTTGCCCACCTGCCATTCTGTAATAGTGACAAATATCTCATTATGTTCTGCTTAAGTATACTTGTATCTACAGTTCCCTGCCAAGTAAGAGGGCCTCAATGAACAAGACTAAGGGATCACTTCCAAGTTATTACATCAACTTTTTCATCTCAACAGAAATGAAATACTACTAAGCTACAATCCCAAGAGTAACTTTTCCCCTTCACCGTATTTTCCCCAGCAGTTTCTAAGGAAATAAAAATCTTATCATTATGAAGTATGGATAGATTATGAACTTTCATAGCCTCCTCCAAAATAAGGGTTCATACACATGCCATCCAATTAAATGGCTTCATTGTTGTTATAGGAAAAAATAAAGGTATTTCTAACTCTCTGATAACAAACCCAGTAACTGAAGTTACTGCATTGGTTTATCTCCACTTTCAGGTATGCAACTTTTCAGGCCCAACTACAATATACCTATGGAATACAGAATTTATTTTCTGTATTTTCTCACTGTCCAGATTCATGGATTATGCAGTTTATACTCACAGCATTTCTTCCGCTGCCTAATATGCAAAAATCTTCACCAGTAAATTACATCAGATTTCTTTTTTACCCATCATTTAAATCTTTGTATTTTTAAAGATGTGTTATGAATTTTATAAAAATACAGGAAAACATATGCACATTAGATTTTTCATGTTGAAGTACTTTATTTTTAAACACTAATGTTTACTTTATTTCACCACTCCAATTCTTGACAGGATAAGCTTTCCTCAGAACACCTATGAATATCCCTCAGCTAGTTTTAAAGTCTTCTCTTTTTGTCATGCTTACCTTTACTCTGAAAGCTAAGATATTGGGTTGTGTCACTTTCCTCTGATACTTTCTCACTTTGAATAGCTTACAGCTCACTACAGTAGTAGTAACAGCTTTAGGCTTTAAGTATATAATTTTCAAATAGCGTTCCTGAATCTAATTTCAGACTTACATTCCTTTAAAATTCTCTTCACTGAAAGAAACACAAAACAATGGAATAAAATCACTGTGTTCCCACTGAACCTGTGTGTTAAGCTTTCAAATACAATTTCTCCTTCATTAACATATTTTAATCTTCCTTGATACACTTAATGTTCCTAAGATATTTATTTTTAAAAATATTTGCTTACCTGAAACCTAACAGAAGTTCACAGATTGCACCATACAATGGCTTGCTGCACTGAATCCAATCTGCCAGCATTGGATCCACCCACTCTTTTCTATTCATTCTGTATCAGAATACAGATGATCCAGGGCACCTTCACACATGACTAGAGTCTCTCATTTCTAGACCATACGCTGTCCTTTCTCTAACCAAAATTTTAAGTCAAAACACTAATTATGCTTCCTTTCTCTCAAAAGTTGTAAGGTTAAAGGGTACGAAAGAAATCCAGAGGAGTAAACTGAAAGACATCCAAACGTGATATACTTCTTGCTGGGGGTGGGGGGGGGTGTGGGGTGGAAATCAGGGTAAAGAAATTAAAGTGCATGAAGAGCATGGATGGAACACCGGGAAAACACGTACAGAAGCTTTTTCACAAAGAAGTATATTTCAATTTTCTCTTCTGCCTTCTTTCCATCTCCATGTGAATAATCTGAACACACACACAATGATGAGACCTCACATTGTTTCTTTCTGCTGAACAAACAGTGATCAGTTTAAGGTATCAATAAAAGATGCCGGCACGTTAATCTTGTTCTTAGCATGATGGCTGCTCATCCTGCCCATAGTCCCTTCCAGATGGCTCAGTGTGAAAGGGATGGTGGGATGGGGAAGAAGGAATATTCCATGCTGTTCTGAACATCTGTTCCACTGCGTTCATACATTTGAAAAAACCCCAATAAAAACCTTACAGCCACTATCAATTTCACTATTTCAACCTAATATTACTATGCTAATACCAAATACAGTGTCAATGTTATGCATGTACATGAGAAAGGAAAAATGCCTTTTCAAGGCATACAAGACCATTTGTCTAGTTTTTGCTGTCTGAAGAATGGACTTGTTTCAATCAGGAAGCATTTAGGTTGCAACAAAACCAGAGTTTTCTTTCATGTGAACTTTATTGAAATCTGCATTATACTCAAAGAATTTATTACCAACCCTTCTTCTATTCAAGCAAACAGAAGTGAACTGAGTCACCACTTGTTTCCTTTAGTTTTTTTTATCTGTCACACCATGCATTTGTTGGAGCCTGTTTAAATTCTATTTGACCAGTTTTGCACAGCAACTCAACAGTATTTTCCTCGTGCATATGAAGAAATAGCAGTAGCCTTCATATTTTAAGCAGAGTTGAAAGAAATGAAAATATAAATATCTTACTACTGCATACAGTCTACCTCTCAAGTAACATTTATCCTTTAAAAATGTCACTTCTTGAAAAGAAGCACTCAGCCAGAACTAGAAGAAACTCGTCACAGAGTTAAGAGGAAGAAGCAGAGCTTTGTCCTACAGCACAGGAAAAAAGACTTAGATTGATCATCCCCCCCTTTTGTATCATCTTAACATATGCAAACCACATGGCTGCTGAATTATTCAGCTCTTTGTACTTTGAATAACCAATGATTACATATATGAAATTTTAGAAGTACTGAAATATTGACTGGAAAAGCAGCAGATTGTAAAATCTAATTTTGTTTTAACCTTTAAGAACCCTAAATGGTAACACTCAGCAAGGAGTATAAACCAGATAAGCCAAAAGGAAAAAAAAAAAAAAAATCACCAAGCAGCGAGAGCTAGTTACAACACCCAGCTAATTAGGTCAGGAACAGCCCTCCACTAGCAGGTCAAAATGTTTCCAGATGTCATCTGGAAATGGGCTTGGACTTTAATCAGTTGTGAGCTCAATTTGTTATGTAGACAGAGCCCCACAGTTCGTACTCTCCACAGCCAAACTCAGCAGCCCAAACAGTTGAGACAGTATCTACAGGCCACTATTACAAAACTCGGAAGTATTCCCATGAAATAGCTGAGGTCATACCAGGGCATTTCCCACCTGAAGGAAATTTCTTTCTTGTTCGCCACCCACCTATTCCAGGATCTTTCTGAGCTGCAGTCCAAAAAACAGCACTACAAACACAAATTCCTTCTTTCATCTACTTGACAAATAAAAATAAGAAGGCAAAGAGTGGCTTTTCATTTCCAAATTTACGATAAATGACTCACACTATTGTAAGTGTGATTCTTTCAATGCGGTCCCTTGAATGATGGCAAACATTTTGCAGTGTTTACTTTAAACCTGATTTGGCTATCTGATCCACATTCTTCTAACAGTTTAGTTTGGTTATAGAAAGTTACATTTTATGGAAAGTCACATTTTGTCTACACTACAGAAATGAAAAAAATCTGTAACACAAGAATCACTGCCATATAAATGTTACACTACTTTAGACAATGCTGGAACAACTCACAACAGAATATTGAAAAGTTTGCAACTGCCAACAAGCTTTTTCTTCAAGTTTTAGACTACAGTAATGCACAAACAGCTCCTGCAGACTATTTAAAGTGTATTTGTCCCAGACTTCCTCCTTAACAAACCAGAAGCAAATGCCTTGATTATATAAAGAAAACTTAACTTGCAGCTAGGCTTACTGACTTACACTGATCCCATTTAACAGAGCCTTACTGGATTTAAAGTGCTCGAAATAACTGTCTGGGTCACAGTCCATATGACAAAGGCCACCTGGTAACGACTGAGGAACCCTTCTGCAGGGAGAACATGCCATTCAGATCCTCAAATGACCTCAAGCTAAACCAGAAGGAAATTTAGTAATTTGTTTCTTAGAACTTCAATTAACCCTAAATTGGAGGGGAAAGTAAAAAAGGGATAAAGGATCCCCTTCATGTTCAATAATATCCATTTTATGGCAACACAGTGTTCCTTATTTCCCATATCTAATATTTACCATTCTCTTTTAGAAGAGCATTTTTCAGATTAGAAAAAAATCTGTTCTTATAAACTCTTTTACCACACAGCAGTTGATCTAAAACATCAGAGACAAGTGTTAAGATCTCATATAGTTCGGTTAATCCAAAATGTCTTAAAGAAGTATCAAATTTTCTTATGGTTCTTTCCCATACAAGAAACCCGCCAGATATCGTATGTGTATACACAAAAGTACAGTTCATATACATGTGTTTTATATATACAAATACACACTGCTTATACACATTTATTATACATACAACACACTGAGAATAGTGAGCAAGAACATAGGTCAAACAGCAATGGAAGAGGATTTCTTATCATGACAATTCAGCATTAACTTTTCCCCACCCCAACTCCTAACACACCTCCTCCACTCCCAATGCCCACCAGGTTGGAGAGACTTTCCCACTGGGAAAAAACTGCAAGGACATTTTATCAGGCTACCAAGCTATACCACAATCCTTAAAATACCTTTCAGTCAAGCAACTTCAATGTCCGCCTGAACAACCACACAAAAACAGCAGAAGAGTCCTGGCATGTGTCAGGAAACACATGGACAACCCATCAGGACTTAATTTATTACAAAATAAAGCAACATCCCTAGATTTCCTCAAGGTGAAGCTTTACTCCCACACCACAAAATTTCAGCAGAAACAGGATTTCCCAAATTTTCCTGGTTATGACACTACTACCAACATTCCACTTCCTTTATATATGAAAATACTAGAAATGGCAACTTGTCTATGTGGGGGAAAAAAACAGGTCTATTTTGAGTGCTTTTATGGAAAAATTGAACTAAATATTTTGTGTTTGGATCCAACAGTTGAGTTTAAGTGAATCAACACCAAAAATTCCCCCATGATTTTCATCCTGAGTCAAGTGTGCCATCTGTTCCCATGAGGTCCATCTTTTGGTAGCCACCATACTACAGAATTATCACTAAGTGTCCTGAGATCAAGGACTGGTGTCCAAATCAGGAAAGATACTATGAGTGATAGAGAGTAGCATGCAAGAGAGCAGTAAAAATTAAAAATACAAAAGAAAAACAACAAAAAAACCCAACTCACCACCTGAAAAGTCATCACAAAGCCCAAGGAGCCTTAACACCCTTCCAGTAATGCAACTTCTTGTGTTGTGGCTATTTCACTCTGATGCCTAAGGAGACATAAACTCATTTTCCCAGGAGATGCACTTCATGTCCTTCCAACATGTTATCTGCCTGTGCACCTGGGCACTAATGATGTTATTTCCCTTTTCCAGGTAATCTTCCTCACTGTCTTCCACACAGTTAACATCTTCAAGTAAATCAGAGAAACCCGTTTGATGCACAAGAAATCAGCAGTGTGTTATTTTTCAGTTCATAAAGTCAAACAGTGACTGTTACAGATGGCACAGCAGAACATCCACTGACTACAAGGACAGGAGGTCCCTATACCCCAGCAACTGAATCATTAGCAAGTAACAAGCTGGGCACAGCAGAAATCAAGATGGATCATATTCCTTTTCCTGACCTTATCAATATAGAAGACATTTTTTCAAAACTAACTTATATGGACAGATATCCATTAGTATCTTTCACCAGGAAGAGAATATCACAGGAAATGGCACTGCAGCAAAAAACTAAATCTAAACACATCTGATATAACTATTATTAATATATGAGCACAATAAAATTGTAATCAGCTATATCTCCCCAAATACAAAACACTACTTTCTCTTGGTGTTTCTCTTTTGTGACAGATCTTCTCTCTCACTAGCATCCCAAATTCAAATCTCAAAGTTCTGCCCACTATTAACTTCCTAATAACTCAATATATAATCCTGATCTCAGATTTTTCTTTTTAATGTTGTTTTGTTTTGGACTTTTAGTAGTGCTTTCAGCTTTTTNCGAAAATCAACATCCGGCAGTAGTACAAGTAACATGCTTTGATACAGTAACATTGGCTTACAAAACTTTATTTGCAGCATTAAAGAGATTTCCTCATTACATACACAGCAACTCCCATTGTGAGACAAACAAGCTACTATAAAACCATAGAGTCTCAGACGGAATTCAGCAGTTAGTCTGCTGTAAAAATCCCCTTTCAAGACCTGAAGGCTGGAAAGTTGTGCTCCATGAAATCTGGCATTGTATCAACACATCTCCATGGAGCTGGCAAGGCAGAAGTGCTCCAGAAACCAGCTTCAAGGAAAAAAAGCATTCTTACCATGTATAAACAATCACTAAAACGAGGCTTAAGCAACTTTTTCTCCTAGCTAAAATCATCAAATCTTAGCTAAGATTCTGGGGATGCAGTGATTACTAATGATAATACTAAATGATTTTTAAGTCTGCTTCATTCCAGCATTTTAAATCAGTGCGTTTAAATATCCTGTGTGGAACCTTTTGTAAACCAAATCTTTCTGGGTTTCTTCAAGACATACATGTATATATGTCTCAAAAACGCAAACTTTGCTTCTTAAGAGTCTATGAAATTTCAGAACCTAACAATGAATATTTGAAAGCATCATTTTGATTCATAACTATGCCTGTAACTCTCATCTTTTAGTCAGTGCCAAGTGTGGATGAATGCCAAGTATGTCTGAGTTGGGAGGAAAATAGTATTACACGTAATAAAACCACAATTGATCAAAATATATGGAGTCCATATATAAAAAGAGCAGCACCATCCGTCAAGGGTTTACCACTTGTAAACCTCTGGGGACTTCAAAAGTAAGTAGAAAAGCAGTAACTAACACTGCATTAGCAAGTTGTGTGGTACAATAGGAGCACAGACATCTGCAGAGCAGAAGAGTTGCTGATAATGATCCTGCATCCATCTTGTATGGATTTTCTGCATAGGGCAGCAGGATTATTTGTTTCAAACTAGCACTCTCCCAGTCTCATGGCCCATCAGATGCTGAAAACCATCACCTATGGTCCTAGAGAAAACCTTCTGTCTTTAGACCCATCAGAAAGGAAGAGAGTTCATATATTCCATATCTGCGGAATCTTCATTGTAAATATAATCCTGGATCCAAACCAAGTCTATAGCATAACACATCCAAAAATGCCTGTTGCTTTAGCATGTCTGAAATAATTACGCAAAGGCTGAAAAAGAACATTTTATTTTGGTTTTAACTTTATGAGAACAAGATGGAAGAGGCAAATACTGGTTAAAAAAACTCCAAACATCTAAGGTTGAAAACCTGTCACCCAGTATTTTTTAATTATGGCTCCTTCCAAAATTTGCAAGTGATGGCTCCATGGGAAAGGAGGGACTAAAACAATTCTATGTACAGGAGTCTTCACTGGTCATCTCCCTCCTTGTAATGCACTGAGCCACCCAACACTTGGGGAAGGATGTCATCTTCCTTAGTAGCTGGCAGTCAAACGTACCAAACTCCTGGCAATACAGCCAAAGGAGCAGTAGACTGCCTAAACCTACCAAAAGTAGCATCAGAAGCCTATTACAGCAAGGTTACCTAACACCTGGGCTTCTACAATATTTGTATACCTAGATGCTAAATTTACTGTCCAAACTTGAGAAAGGCAAGAAATAGCATTCTCAGTTATAGCACTGAGAGGCACAAAGTCACCTGACAACTGTGACCAGCCCTTAATGACTGTAGAAGGATCAGAAATTGGACCTAGATCACATAAATATTTAACAACAAAGGCTTCAACCACAAGACGAGTTGTGTTTCCTTCTCAGATGCACAACCCAGTCATTGCTTTAGGATCCACTTCACTTAGAGTTGTGCTTTTTAAGACAGCTGAAAGCCAACCGCTCCTTGATTTAATTAAATGGATTCCTTCCCCCATAACCTGTTTCAACATTTGTGTTATTATAGCTGCTGCTCCTGGCTGAGCTGCTTCTAGTGCTGGAATCAGATTGGAAATCAGCAGAAACTTAATCCAGAGGAAAGAAGTCAAAGCAGTTTATGGAATTACTGTCCTTGTATCCGAGAGCACGCAAGTGATAGTGAGAGCACTCAGTCTGCTTCAGCACAAAGGAAAACAAGAAAATCAACAAAGCAATTCAAGCCGAACTTCCATTTCATACCAGAATATAACAGAGGCATTCAAAACAGCAGTTAAAATGTTTAATTGTGTAGCTGAATAGCAAACTTAGCACAACTGACTAGATATGAAGACCTGATAGTTAATATGGCATCAATATTGTCGTATTAACAGAACTTTAGTCTAGTCATAGAAATTTCCCAAGTCAGAAGGGACCAATGAGGAAAATCAAGTTCAACTTCTAACTTCACACAGGACGGCCCAAAAGTTAAACCAGATACTTAAGTGTTGTTCAAATGCTTCTTGACCTTTGACAGGCTTGGAGTCATGACCACTTCCTTGTGGAACTTGTTCCAATGCTTGACCATCACTCAGTAAAGAACTTTTCCCTAATATCCAATTTGAATTTCCCCTGATGTCGTTTCCTTGCATCCTGTCACTGGACACCAGACATAGACCTCATGAGAAGTTGTAGATAGCAATAAGGTATCTTCTTCTCCAAGCTTAAATTTCGTATGTCCAGCTGTTCCTCAAACTCAGGCCCTCTAGTCCTAGTCCATCTTACTGGTAGGAACACAAACATATGGCACATAAAGACTCAGAGTTCTCACAATTTTCTGTCACCTTCTGCTGGCACATTTTCCAAAATCATGTAGGAGTCCCAGTAAACTCTAAGAAGGTCAACAAAAAGTTCACTGAATAGAAAACATATTTCTTATATATTTATTCTTCAGCCTCACAGAGGCATTTGTCATGTCCTAAGGACTGTATTACATGACATCCCATGTATGCATTACAAATTCTGCTTACATTGTTACACATAAGAAGTTTATGGCTTCATCATTTCCATCTCTTCCTGAAAAATATGCTTTTAGTGAAATCTAAGCTGATATACATTGATTTCTGTGGTTTGTTTCAAAAAGAAAAAAAAAAAGAGCACATACCCATAAACATTTAAGGACAAAGTCATTGTACAAGCATGAAATATTAAATATGTCTTTTAAAAATAGAGTACTCTGAAAGAGGAGTGTGGATAGAAACTCAAGATAAAAATTGGTATTCTCAGGAGCAAGTAACCAATCTGAAGAAAGGTACCATCAGACCTTAAGAAAAGTGGTTACCCTTACCTTCTTGTAAATTGTGAAGGCCCCTTTCTTCTTTTCCAAGCGAGTAAGACAGAATCAAGGACCAAAAAAAAAAATTTAAGGAATCATTCTCTGCATGTTTTGGATCTAAAAACTCCTAATTCTTAAAATTCATAGAGAACAGAACACTTCTTTACTTGCTCATCATTAATCATCAGACATAAAATAGTAAGCAAGTTGATTACATTTTAAAATGATCAAATCAATATTTATTAACTGCAGAGAGAAACACTCATCTATCAAAATTAGCCAAACATCTGAAAAAAAGTTGCTCAGTTTTATAATGATAGGATGCCCTGCCCACATTTTAGAACCACAGGACATTTCCTTCCTTTAAAGGAAAACTACTGACAGTGTTTTATCTTCTCCCTTACTTCTAAGCACCACTCCTTTGTGCATACTCTCTACTCCAGCTGTCAATTCAGCAAGAAAGACTTGTGTCCTTCACACACTGTATAGCTGCTTTCCTAACTTCCTAACTCAGACTTTGTTCTCCACACCTCACTTCAGGCAATGTCTCTTACTTTACAAGTAGCCAGCTAGTCCAACAAGAATTGGAGGCACTGGTAACTAAGAGGAGGGGCATAAACTAATGCTTCCAACTACCTTTTCTCTCCTGAAGTTTCACATTGAAATGTTTGCCTATTTAGTAGGAAACACTTTTGTGCAGTAACTCAAAGACTGCGACAGGGTAGCTGCTTCTCCCCCTTCCCTATCCACTCCCCAGAAACATTCCAAATTCTCCTCCCACTGTCAGGGTAAAATATCTTACTCAAAGGCCCCATAGCATGTCAACTCTTTCTACAAACCTTTATAACTAAATGCACCTTCTCCCTGGGGAAAATGTACCCAGCTAACTAAATGCTAACAGGTTAGAGATCAAGCATCCATCTGTAAAGACTCAGTGCTTTATTTTTAAGAAGCCCATTAATACATCTTGTTTAACTGTTTTAATGCCTAGCTGGGGTTGTCTTGGAGCTGCAACTAGACTATTGAAGGGCAGTCTGTTTAATCATAAAGGCTCTTCTGGGTCATGCCAGGCAACAGGACAAGAGGCAATGGGCAGAAACAGATGTACAGAACTTCTTACTGTGTGAATGAGCAAGCACTGCAACAGATTGCTCAAAGAGTTTGTGGAGAATCCCTCACTAGAGATATCCAAGAACCAGCTGGACACAATTCTGTGCCATGTGCTCTGAGATGACCCTGCCTGAGCAGGGAGGTTGAACCAGATGACCCACTGTGGTCCCCTTCCAACCCTCCTACCCATTCTGTGAAATATATAAGCTGCACACAAAAATAAGGAAGCTTTGAAAGCTAATGTTTTATTTACAAGTAGAAGTATATGACCACAATGAGTATTGATAAACTATGCTTTAATTTGATCACTGAATTTAAAGAAGAAAGGAACTATCCAGATCCTGATGATCACTACAGTCTCTTGAAGAGAGCAGCTTGAAATTGACTACAGCACCTATTTCCAAAATAAAAAACCCAACTGCTTATTTTCCCCAGTCCTGTTCCACAATGGTTAGTACTGAACTTGGCCCTAAATTTGCTACTAAATATTTAGTATAGTCGACAAAAATACTTTTCATATTAGCTCTCATTAAATTGCTTTGAACAAAACAGATTCCCCAGATGTTCATTTTTAACACTAAGTAGATTCTGAACCTAAAAATATATTAAAGTGAAAACAATAGGGGGAAAAATAAATCCTGGGATGTTAGTATCTTGGATGCTTTTGTTTTTATTTAAACAAAGAAAGATGCAGAGTTCTGAAACAAACTTACTATAAACTCACTTCCCTCCCAGCCCTACTACTGCTGTTACTCTGGTGATAAAGTCCTCTCCTGTGAAAAGCAATTATTAGTTTAAAACCCATTGAGTTGATGAGATCCAACAATCCAAGAGGAACAGATCTCTTAACCACAGCTGTAACCAGCTGGCTGCTGAGCAAAAAGACGGCTGCTACTGCCACCTCTGTGATGAGACTCCAGTAGGCAATGCTGTGGTTGTTGGCACCCTTCCTGAGACTATTTGGGAATCACATCAAAGTGAGCAAGACCCATATGACTGCATCTCAGATCAGAGCTTTTGTGGACTGATAGAGTAACAGTAGGCACAAAGGCATTGACTCTAACTCTCAAAGACTTTCATTTAAAGGCATCTATGAGTGCATGGATCTTTCATATGCCCTATAACTCATGTAACAAGCCTATCAATACTTACATCACTCTTAACTACACTTCAAAATAGTCGGTGTAATCTACAGAGACTACAAGCTGCATGTATTAAAAAAACCCAAGCAGACTAATTCATACACAGTTCAAGAAGAAATTTAACTACATCAGTTTAATTTAGAAACTGATTTAGTTAATCATTGCACAGGCAACCAAATTTTAAGCCTCATCTTCACACAGATCCCTATACACCAGCTGCATAATTCAGAAAGGAATTTATTATGATGCCAATCATAGAAAAAGTTCAGAGAAGAGGCCAATGACTGCATTTATTTGCAGTAATGAAGTAGCACTGAATTTCTGAGTCTCAGACAGTGACAACAAAGAGTATTTCTATATGCGCTCATAACACTACTTGAAAACATGATGAGTGTGCTAAGGCATTCACAGTGCAGACACCAGTTTTAATACACAAAAGAAGAAACTCAGTAACAAACCTATTTTGTCATATTAAAACTTAAAAATACAACTCAGCTCCATGGAGTCACGTACAAAATGTAAATGAATGCATACCTGAATAGCGTTTAACCCAAGACAGGCAAGCGTTAAACCCAGCCTCTTCTAATATCAAAATCAAAAGAAAAACAAGCACACAGAAAATGCATGCACCTCAAGAACCAAATCTGTGATCACTTCTCTATCGTGTTTTAAGTCAGCTTCTCCATAAATCAGTTCCATCTCATTTTGGCTTTACCATTTGCAGTGCAAGAATTCTGGAACATTCACTCCTCTCTCACAGGCCTTTTTCATTCCCCAGGAGACTGTGTGGAAAACTGGCCTACTATTACCCCCATCCACTGCTATGTGATTAGTGCTCTCCAGCTTCTGGCTGGCCAAGTAGTCCAAAAACCTTCTCCTATTCACTCTCCTGCCCAACCTACTTTTCACACTCTTCCTCCTACTCCACAAAGCTTCTTTCCTTCAGGGAAAATGAAGACTACAGTCTGCTGAACAAACTTCCTAAGAAACTCTTCCTAATTGTTTCAAATCAAGAACTTAAGTTTCTAAGTCATTCCCTAATTTACCAGCCACAAAGGTTACAGGATATGCTAAAGGTTAAAGGATACAAGTTATGTGACTGAAGAGTCAGATAGCAAGAGCAGAAGACTCTGCCAATAAATTTGGGTTAACCCTAGCTAAAAGTATTTGTTTTTTCTGAAAAAAAGTATTTCTAAAGACTGGAACAGTTCACACAGCAATCATAAACATCATTTTTCCACATTTTTACAAAACATATCACTGAATATGTAATGTTTTTATTTGCTAAACTAACTATAAAAGTGTATTTCTTAGAACTGTTTGCATGTGATGACAAAAGAATTCTTTCATCAATCTAGTGAATTGACAATTGGGGCTAGTAAGCATTAGGGTCCGTTTTCAAGCCCTACATCTGGTATTTCCTTTCTGATTAGTCACTCTAACTTTCTTTGTGGAAGACACTTTCATACCATAGTATTGTAGGTTTATAATGGAAGTTTAGAAAAGCCAGTGTATGCTGCTTATGCAGGATCACACATTAAGCAGTAAGAAGTTTCCACAAATATGGTGTTTTTAGCAACTTGTCAACTTTTGAGGGCATTTATATTAGCAAAATGCACCACAAAAGCAGAAGCAAGGAGAAAAGCAAGCAAAGACAAGGCACAATTACAATCCAAGTGACAAAATAAGTAATAATTTAAAATGAAAATGTCTTACTATGCATGCAGAACAGGCGAATTGAGCAATTTTTAATTATGACTTTCAAGTGAACTTCTTTGAAGCAGAAATCTAAAAAGAAAAAATACTACATTTCTGTAAAATCAATTATTTTAAGTACACATTTCTCATTGTCTTGATCCCATAGAGCTTCCAATTGTATGTCCAATTAGAATGTTTGATACATAAATGATCAATGTTCAACCAAAAATTAGAATTTGTTTACTAAAATTAGGTGTTAGTATTTTTTGTTAAAAATCAAAGGCTGATTTTCAAGTTGTATTTAACCTGCAGAAAGAAACAGAAATATCAGGTACTACTACACTTAGTATGAACAGCAAATATCTCAAAACAATCTTTGAGGTTTCATGAATAAATATAACCTGGGTAAAACACTCCAAAATCTAGGTTCTTATTCCTGTAATAACTAATTTCTACACTTTCCCATGAATAAAAGCAATGATGCTTGCATGCAGCATGAAATGCAACTGAAATACAACAGTGCTGCAACATTCACTGTTTCATTATATAACAGGCAATACACTAATCTAATAATCTAGTAGTGAAGCATTATTTTCAGTCTTTGACATGTCCGTTTGGTTTACCAATGTTTTTGCGGACTACTTACTTTCCCCAAGATGCTTCCTACACTTTTGAAATTTACAGCAAGCGATCTGTTTTCCAAACAATTTCAATATATAAAAATCAAGTTATCATTAAATGGGGAATGTGAGAGAGGCAAAGGGGGAAAGAATGGGTTTTCTTTCATCCTTCTTCAAAGGCCGCTGCTGTAACTTTTATATTTCTGTGTGCACCATGTTGCTTACTGACCCCTTCATTCCTCAAAGGAAAGTTTACTACTCGACACTGAACGCATACATTTTCCAGAGTTCCTCTTTTTCCTAACTTGAAATGCCATCTCTTTCAGAACATATATGCTGATAAGCATCTTGAATATCACCAAGCATATCATCAGAACTCAAAATAAGCATATGCGAATTTCAGCTCTGGGGACACAGTGTAGCAAAGGATGATAGCCAGGGTCATAGACAGAAGTCAGCTCTGCAGGCAAAGCCAACAGTATCCTGAAAGTAGTGCTGTATACTTTGCGGTTCTTCCAAGTCCTTAAGCAAGCCTGGAAGCAGTTTCTGCCAAAGGCAGCACTGTGGTGTGCAATGCAGGAATAGAACAGTCTCTCCTACAAGCAGATAAACTACTGCTTTTGACCTCATCCTCTCAGAAGGAAGGACAATAAACCTGCTCTCCACCTTCTTCCCCTGCTCAAAGGGTTTCTTACCCACTGCAGACACTGACAAGCTGCAGCCCTCTAAATAAATAAATATATATATATATGCTTCTCTGCTTTACTTACTCTAACAAAATTGTCTGCACTTCGGCAGCAGTCCCTCATTAGCACCTGCCAGTGTGCCCCACATCTTAAGTCATACAGTGAAGGAAGTGCTACTCTTCCACCAACACAACAGAGATTCCTCACCTGAAAGTCTATGGTGCCAAGTGTGGCAGCTGAGACAGATTGAGGGAGGGGGACATTTCCCCACAAAGCTAGTCTAATATCAATAAATATAAATCTTTTATTATCCGTTGCACTTTGTGGCAAATATTTAACCTCAGCAGATTTAGTTTAAATCTCTTAGACAATACATCAACAAAGTACAGATTATACAGGGTAAAAGTAATTAACAGATGCAAATTTATAAATCTAGTATCTCATGAACAACCATGAATAAAGTAAATTTATTTCTGTTTTCTACACAATAAGATTAGTATTTAAATGCTACTAGTCTCCTGGGCTAGCAATGCTTTTGACATTTGTTTCGGGACCTAAATACAGCACAGCTTCAACATCACAAAAATATATGCCTCCTTCCCAAGGCTAACTCAAAACCTTCTGAATAGTTTCCAAAATTCATCACTGGTCTTCAATTTAAGGGACTTACCAGAGTCCTCAAAGCTATTTGCAATAGATTCACAAACACAAGGTAAGTGACAAGGAATGTTCAGTAAGAACTCTCTTCAACAACTTACCATTTAAAAAGGGAGCACACAGAATATCTTCACTGTTCACACGTTTGAGGAAAAAGCTGTTCTGTAACTTCCTAGACCACTTAGGTGGCTTTCCCTGCCAACAAAGACAAATTTAAGCTTAGTCTTTCAGTACTAGAATAATTAAAGATATGCATTAAAAATGGATTTCAGTTCAGTGATCAGCTAAAAAAACACAGTAAAACATGCATGAGTAGAATTTAGAAAGTTTTAAATGTTTTGTGCTCAACATTTCATGTTACAGCTTAATTTTTTTCATGGTAAGAAAATACCTTGTATTATTTCATAATCAAGGCCCTTTTTAAAACTGGAAATATCTGCAGAGAAGGTAATGTTTACCCACTTGAAGACTGTGGGGATGGAAAAATGAGATAATGGCCTATAGTAAAGCATAATAAAACAGCAGGTCTGAGTCCCTCAGAGATACTTCACAGTAAATATTACTAAACACAAGCCCTAAACACAAGACTAAAAAAGTAATGAGAATCTCTTGAAAAATTAAGTATTAAGACATTTCCATGAAAACATTACAGTTGCTAGCATCAAAAGAATATTCTGACTTACAGATGAACATTTTTTCATACACAAAATTTTTATAAATTAAGGTTTTTTTGCAGTTAAAATATAAATGCCCTTTCTGCAAGAACTGCACAAAACCAATCTCTAGACGAGATCACTTGTTCAGATGAGACTAATAATACAACCACATTTTTAAAGACTGCTGCTGTGCATTTCTTGACGACCTTGCTTAAATATTTCAGACAATTAAAATTCACAAAAGTTCTCTATTTCAAGGACACAATTCTAAAACAGGATTTATAAGAAAGCCAAAGTCTCTGGAAGAACAAAACACTAGAGCCTGAACATTACGGTACCCAAAACCTCGACTACAATAAGCATTGATGTAGTAACCACCTCTTCCAAATATAATACTGCCCTCTAGTTAACTTGTTACCCCAAATCTACCAGCTGGCCAAGGTCTTCATCCTCATTCAAATATTTATGTGCTTAGAGAAAGAACTGTTCACAAGTTACACATTATAAAAGGCTCATCATGTACATATAATTCATTCACATTGTCATTACCAGGGTAGGTGTAGTATAGGGAGGAAAAGTGCCTTCCAAACAAATTCAGTTGGAACTGTCAAGCTGTATGTCAGACAGGATCCTATTAACCTAAGGTACCAGTAGATGAACATGGGTCTGCTGAGGGATTCCAGGAGGGCCTCAATGATTATCAGAGGGGCTGGAGCATCTCTCCTTTGAAGACAGGAGCCTGGAGAAGCGAAGGCTCTGGGGAGACTTTACAGCACCTTCCACTAACTAAAGGAGGTTGACAAGAAAGCTGGACAAAGAATTTCTACAAGGGCATGTAGCAATAGGACTAGGGGGAATGGTTTTAAACTGAAAGAAGGTAAGTTTAGATTACATACAAAAAAGAAATTCTTCACTCTGAGTACAGGGAGACACTGGAACAGGTTGCCTGGAGACATTAAGGAAGTGTTCAAGGCCAGGCTGAACAGGGCTTTGAGCAGCCTGGTCTAGTGGAAGGTGTTCCTGCCCATAGCATCTAGTTGGAACTAGATGTTCTTTAAGTACCAACCCAGGCCATTCCATGATTCTGTAAATGACTTCAACAACAGTGATTTACTCAAGTACACCTGTGGTTCAGGAAATACTAAATCTGCTTTAGAGCTATTAGCACTGGAAGTAAAACACTACAGAACAGACACCATAGAGCACTTTTACAAGAAGGTGATTGGAACTTTATAAAGAATTTAAACCTTCTAACACAATCAGGGTGACTAAGAATGTATTTACACATTGCATTAGCTTCAGCAGCAAAGGCACCTTATGAGGTTCTCAGTTTCCCACATCAGCTACATGATCCTGTCCACACACTGCAATTACACTTCCATCAGTTACATCAACACACCGTCTGCAGTGCTGCACTACGCAAACAACATCACTGAATTCATCCTGTGACAAATGAGCTCCTCACTCAAGTCAACAATATGTGTGACCTGTACAGGGATGAGAAGGAAGCTGAGAATTACCACACAGTGAGAATAAGACTCAGCTTTCACACTGAAATGACATCAAACCAACCCTCCTGACACATTATGGTTAGTATAAATATTTACATGGTTAAATAAAGACATCAAGGCATGGCCAATGTTGTGTTTGTTTGGTTTTTTGTGGGGGTTTTTTTGTTTGTTTTTGTTTGTTTGTTTTTCAGTTGGTGGGGTTTTGTTTGGTTTTGGGTTTTTTTAATAAGATTTTTTTATTTTATTCTTTTCAAGTAGAACATTGCAAAAGACCCAGGGTAAGCCAGAAAGGAAGTGTTGGACTCTCTCACTATGTGTTCTACATTTAATTTATGATGAAAAGATATGTCAGGTGTATGCAACATGAGATACAGAAAGGAAAAATATACTTTGGTACACCACTAACAGTCCAGCAACATCCATCCACTGCCACAATTGTACAAATACACTCCCTCTTGAATGGATTCCTTCTTTCCCATAAAATACTCAAAAGGAAAAGAAATGCTATGATAGCCATTATAAAAAGATCTCATTACCAAGTGCCAAGTCCCCCATTTGACTCATTCACTGACTAAATTACAGAAAACACTAAACAGTTTAAGAATATAGGAATGCAAAATGTGTAACACTGACTTCTGGACAGAAATTTATAGAGAGTTGAATTTTGTTTAAAATCAGCAAATGTTTTAAAGCTTTCTAAATAGGACTCCTAGAAATGCAGAGATTGTAGGCAAGCAATTTGAAGAACAAGCTATATGGTACACAGAGGATTACTTCAAAAATCCATGGGGGGGAAATGTAAAGGATTTAATATAAGACATAACTTTTACACAGATTGAGGATTAAAAGTTTCCAAATGGCAGGTCATCATCAAAATGGTGAAAAAAGGATTTTATTTTTAAGTCTGCTCTCTGAGGTGGGGGGAGGGTTTTAAAACATGCTCTCATATATGGAGATCCAAAGCTTACTACTTCAGTTTGAATTCAAATATCTGCTTTACCAGTATACACACAAAAAAAGAAGTGTAAATCTTCAATACTGGTTTGCCTTGTAAACATCCAGTGCTTAATCCATCTTAAAAGCATGATACAATCTTGGAAACTACTGTAACTCTGCAACTGATATTTGGAAAATCCAAACAGGTTCTGAAGTCTTCACAGAGTACTAACACATATCACTTGGTGGATAGGGCCCACTTGGTCTTAAGTACTCTTACAGTGGGATGGGGGACTTTTCTATACAAGAGCCAGAGGATCAATTACTTAGAGCTAAGGGGCCTCCCAGTGACCCATTATAAGAAGTTATCATGAGATTGATCCAGACAACTCAAAAGTTTATCTTTAAATGAGGTTTGATCCAAATCCTGACCTTAAATCTGGGCACAGAACAGGTAAGAGTAAAGACAGAGCAGCTCATATTTTTCAGGTGGTCTTTAAGATTAATTTGATGTTGTCTAGCCTGCCTGAATTCTGAGTCTCCGCAAACATCCAGAAATGCAGTTGGAACATACACTGAACCTGGAGCATGGAGAGCAATATGCCCTCTGACAAGCCCTCAAGGGATATTTTCCTACTCAGCATCTGTCTGAGTAGCACTTTGATGGTTAGACTTGGTCACAGCATCCAGTGTGTCCTTTACCACCAATTCTTTCCAAACAAGTTCAAGCTCTTGAAGTTTTTTTTTGAAGTACAGGTAGATAAACTAAAAATATCTGACTGGTGTGGAGTACCTGGTATCTCTTTTCAGTCTCTAGATTACAGTACAAATATTCACTGCTTGACAGAGTACAGTAGCCCTTCAGTACTGGGCAGAGGAGATCCATCTAAACTGCAGGTTCACAAAACCCTAAGCATCTTATGGAATTTCTCTGAAATTAAACACTTGATCTTCAGAGATTTTGCAATCTCTAAAAGGCACCTGTCAGGATTAGGAGCCAGTCATTAACAACACTGGTTTATCAGACATTCTTGGCTAATAAGAAGCATTGACCAGACTCCACATCTACCATCTCTTTGCTACCTCAATAGCAAGAGCTTGCCCAGGACTACACTCTCTTCTTAATTGTCAATGCTAACTCCTGATTACAAGTTAAACCAAGCAAAGATTACACCACAAATTACTAGTACCAACCACAACAAACAGGAAGTAGTTCTCTCATCTTTGATTCAAAAAGAAAGGGCTCTCCCATAACGAGAAAAGAAAAATGTCCAATATCTCTGAGAAGAAACAAATTTCAGATGGGATGTCAATATTAAAGTGTTTTCAAACACTTGAAAAGGTTTGGTGGTACCATACCCCTAAATCTTCACAGGTAACAATCTTAATCTCACAGTACAAGTCTTCTGTACTATCAGCCTGCTCCTTCTCCCAGTATAGCCCTGTATGCTTCTCCAGAAGTTTGGGGTATACATCTTTACAGAACAGCAAAGAGCTCCCCCCCAGCTCCACTCCCAGTGTCCAAAGATGTCTCCCTAGTGCTTTATATAAAGGAATGCTGACAGCTTTACTCAAGGGGATCCCCACTTGATGTAACAACACTAAAAATGGGTCATTCTCAGCAGACAGAGGCTCTGTAATTTCATTTATTAGCCACTCAGCATGATATAGCATAGCCTTTCAGTTACGAGGATTTAAGACATCTCTTAAAATAAAAAGGTCCTTTAAATTTCTGGAGCATTCAACCTCATTTATTGTAGTTAGCAGACACTGCTAAAAAAAGCATGAACACCTAGACCTGCTTTGTGTAAGTACCTTGGACAGATAACCTGTGTGGGCTCATTAAAGGGATTAGTCCAAGGCTACATGATGGGAAAGACAGAGGTAAAGGCTTTCAAGTTAAATGTTTTCCTAAAACTGAATACAGTGATATAGAAAAATACTGTCAGATAGCTAACAGTCAACATTCAAAGCAGAAAGCAGACTTCACCTTGTCCTGAACAAAACTTGAGATTTTCTTTAGCTAATATTTGTCCATAAATAGTAGAGGGCCACACAGTTTGTGCCCTACTGTTTCATAACATTAGAGAGAAGTGGGAGAATAAAGGAAGCATGAATCAGTACAGGACAGAACCCCACTGAAAAGTGTTAGTCAGATATATCACTTGTGCACATATAAATCACTGAGACACCTAACTGTTAAGATTGATAGATGTAGTAGGATTCCCAATATCTAGGAAAAAAAGGCAAATTAAACAGAACTAATATAACTTTTTTAAGGGGAAGAGAAATTTCACATCTACAAAGAGCTGAAACAGGGAAGGAAGCAGCAACAAGGTCATACTAAACAACCCAGCACTGTCATAGCTGACAGCCAGCTTCAGTTCCATGGAATCAGAATTATGCAGATAGTCACAGGCTGGATCAAGAAAGCAGCTGCTCTCTCTAGGACACTCCATTCAGGGGCAAGGCATATTTTTACATCTGGATCTAGCTGAAAGCACCCACTCACATCACTGCATGGCTAATTCCCCTATAGTTTGGTGTTGAAAGAGAAATGAAGCAGTGTAAGAGCATTCAGATTTAATGTTTGAGAATAGAAGGCACATCCTTCACCCTAGCAGACAGAACAATGCTCTGTGGTATAGAGCTGATCACATGGAAAAAATGTCACCTTCTCTGTAATTATGTCCTCTTTAGAGGCCACATCCTTTGTTCAAAACCCCATCTGAGATAGGAAGCTTGCTTCCTTTCTGAAATGCTTTATGATCCCTTTAACAGCTTTTTAAAGTACATAAATAGCAAGAGAAGGTCTAAAGAAAACACTGGACTGATATTTCCTGAAGATAGTCACATGATTAAAAGGGGTGAAATAAAAACAATGGCATTTGGAGCTTTTTTTCATACAATTGCAGAATATCTTAGATAGGAAGGGACTTCATTGACCATCTACTTTCAACCCCCTTGCCACTTCCACTACATTCGAGTTATCAGAGCTCCATGCAACCCAGCCTTGAACACTTCCAGGGGTGAGGAGTACACAACATCTTTAGGCCACCTGTTCCAGTGCCTCACCATGCTCTGAGTAAAGAATTTCTTCCTCTCTAATCTCTTGCAGTATAAGTCCATTAAGCCTTGTCCTATCAGAAATAGCCTTCTGTTTTCCAGGCTGAACAGCCTCAACTCTTTCAGACTGTCCTCACTGGAGAGATACCCCAGCCCTCTGATTATTTTCATGGCCTTCCTCTGGACACACTCCAACAGGTCCACATCCTTCTCATGTTGGAGGGCCCCAGAGTTCAATGCAGCACTGCAGACAGGGTCTCAACAGCAGAGCAGACGGGGAGAACCACCTCCCTCAACCTGCTGGTCAGGTTGCCTCAGTCTTTAATAATACTGACAGACTGTGGGCTGCCCAGTCCCAAGTCAGAGGACTGTGAGTATGTGAATGGTGACTTTCCATTTGTGGACAGTGGAAGTATAAGGAACCAGCTGTATCAGCTGAAAGTTCACAAGTCCATGGGGCATGATGGGATTCATAGCAGAGTTCTGAAGGAGCTAGCGTATGTTTTGGCAACACCCCTCTCCACCTCCCAGAGGTCTTTGGATTGGGGTAGGTCCCTGCTGACTGGGAGCTAAGCAGTTTTACTCCTATTTACAAGAAGAGTATGAGGAAAGATTCAGGAAACTACAGACCCTTGAAAAATCATAGAGGAGAAGATTATACTGGGTAATACTGAGAGGCATTTGAAGAATAAGGCAATTACCAGGCACAGTCAATATGACTTTGCAAAAGCAATGTCCTAATAAACTAACTTGATAACCTCTTCTGATAAGGTCACACATCAAATGGACGAAGGCAAGGCAATGGATGCGGTTTTTCTGGATTTTTAATAAAGCTTTTGATACTGTCCCTTGAAACATCCTTCTGGACAAGTTGTCCAGCTGCAGGATGAGCCAGATTCACAGTGCACTGGATGAAGAACTGGCTGAAGGGCAGAGCTCAGAGTGACAGTGAATGAGGCTATATCAGTATGGTGACCAGACCCCAGCAGTGCTCCTCAGGACTCAATTTTAGGGCCAGTCCTGTTCCATAAACTTACCAATAATCTGGATGCAGCGGTTCAGAGCACCATTAGCAAGTCTGCTGGTGACACCAAACTGGGAGGTTTTGGTTCTCTGGAGACACAGGGGGTTTTGCACAGACAGATTTCCTACATAGACTGGAACACTGGGCTATGATTAGTAGCATGAGATATAACAAGTTCAAGACTGAGCAATGCCAGGCACAAACATAAATGGGAGGAGGAGTGGCTGGAGAGCAGTCCTGCAGAGAAGGATCAGGAAGTTCTGGTGGGGAGTAGCTCAGTGAGTCATCCAGCAGTGAGCTCTGGCAGCCAGGAGGTCAAATTCCATCCCAGGGTGCATTAAACAGCATCACCAGCTGAGCAAAAGAGGGTATTGTCCTTCTGTATTCCGCACTGGTGTGGCCTCACCTCAGGTATCATGTACAGTTCTAAGACCCACAATTTAAGAAGGATGTGAAAGTCCTTGAATGCGTCCAGAGAAGGGCAACAAAGCTGGAGAAAGGGCTAGAAGGAATGTCTTATGAGTGACTGAGGACTTGGGGTTTGTCTAGTTTAGAGAAAAAGAGGCTGAGAGGTGACCTCACTGCTCTCAACAGCTTGCTGAGGAGGGGACATGGAGAAGGAAATGCTGAGCTCTTCTCCCTGGGATCTAGTCACAGAATACATGGGAATTATTGAAAGCTGCAGGAGAGGTTCAGACTGGATAGTAAGAAGCATTTCTACACCAAGAGGGTAATCAAACACTGGAACAGGTTTCCTGGTGAGGTGGTCAATGCCCTAAGCCTATCAGTGCTTGAGACGCAGTTGGACAATGCCCTTACAAACATGCTTTAACTTTTAGTTAGCCTTAAAATGGTCAGGAAGGTGGACTAGTCAAGCATTGTAAGTCTCTTTCACCTAAAACATTCTATTCCTACAGCTTTCTCTCATATGTACATACCTAGGTATGCATGTAGCTAATGATGCAGTTTAGTTCTCACTATTTATAAAGCCCTGTAGAGATACAAATCCCTCCATATACATAACAGTATGTTTTATCAATAGGACACAGACTGGAAGATATTTCTGAAAACTGTGGGGTTTCACCCCAGTTTTGAAGTCTCAAAAAGCATACAGTTTTTAGACAGACGTGAGTATGATATAAAGAGCCACCATTCATAAAATTAAAACCCAATGGAATTAAATGCTTAGTAACTCCTTAGAGTTGACCTATGGGGTTCAATTAAGGACATTACTAGGTAAAGAAATAAGGAGGCTGAGAAGGGAAGGACATACAGTAATGCATTTTAACAGATAAAACATACATTTAATTATTCCATTTTACACCCCAGCTGGAAAGTTGCTCTTGAAAGAGATGGACATACTTTAGTATTACCTACATGGTTTAAGTTTATCTCAATTTCTCAAGTTATTTTTTTCTTCCCCTCTTATTTTTAAAGGGCCAGATGAGACAGACAGTTTTGTTTGTTTCTTTTGGGTCTTTTTTGTTATTAACATTTTTGCTCATAAGCCAGCTAAACTAAAGTAGTTTTGCATGGATCTGTGACCTCAAATCTTGCTCAACGTAGAGGAGCTTAGCAGTTTAGGAAGATCAAACAAATCACAGAAATCCAAAGTATGTGAAATAAAGTACACTTTTTCTTTTGAAAAGAAGGTTGAAGTGGCTTAAAACCATCATGCCTGCTGTTACTGTTAGAATTTTATGTCTTTAATCAAGACCTGTTTTCATAAAAGGGAATTTTAAAATGCTATTTAGTATGGGTAATGAAAACTATCAACTTTGTTATCCTAACCACATAACCTTTCCAGGTTATCTACTGATTTGCTATCAGATGCAACACGAAGCAGTTGATACAAAGTGAAAAGAACAGATTTGCCTGTTCCCACTAAACATTCTCAAATTCAATAAATCCTATTCTTCAGATTATTTCACTATGACTTTCAGAGCCATGCTCACTACTTTCTACTGGGGCAGGGGGCTGGGGGAGGAAGGGGCAGTCAGCTGCCACAAATGCAGCATCTTAAAAAGTAATTTCCATGAATGAATTTTGAAACAATAGCAGAAATTTTTATCTGACCACGAAGTCTAAAAAAACCTGAATTACTTAATACATACATACAATATATACATCTGAGATCTCTTCCAACAGTCCATAATAACGTGATTCCAGGTATACTGTCCTACACTGTACTGGTTTCTTGCCTGCATCCCCTTCCTCAGTCTTCCAACAACCCATTTCAACTACATTTTAAAGTCCTGCTCTCTTTGCCTTCCTGTATTGAACATTTCAAAAACTATAAATAATTTTGATTTCCAGTAATTACAGATTCCCATCATGTAAGATGCAAAGCAACTCGACTTCGGGAAAAAAATATTTTGCAATACTGGTAACTCGTTGCTGAAAGGCATGGGTTGCTACGAAATATGCAGGTTTTTTTTTTTTATTTGAAGAGCAACAGCTATTCTCTTTAACCCTATGCAGGCAGGAGTGAATGCACAGAAAGCAACACAGGAAAGGAGCCATGCCATGTCCCAAGGCAGTACCGTGCCTGCCCAAGCAGCAGCTGACAGCTCCAAAGTAACACGTGGCTCACACTTGGAAATGGAAGCAACCAGACATTTTGGCTTCTACAGACCACTGTGCTCTGGAATGGGAAGAAAGAGAAGGGATAGCAGGGAACCTGGCACAGCTTCAAATCCATCTCTTCCCACTTCCATGGAACAAAGCAGAAACCTCACAATACTTTGGGGCTACAGTTCCACTTCCCAGAGGGCAGGGCTGCACAGCTGTGACACACGGCTTCCTCTTCCCCTCTTCACTTAACAGCTGCTCAGCACTGGCAAAAGAGCAGTAGAGGAATAAAATATAACCAAAAAGAGAGGATCAACTAAAAGTTGGAGAATTACTGACATTCAGTACCTTACGCTTTTTCTCAAAGCACACCAGCACATGCACTGCAAATGTGCAGAAGCTCACAAGCAAAGCCACACCAGATCAAGAACTTGATGCCTTTACTCTTCTACCACACGTGACTTGTTTGAAATGCTCATGTACCTCTTAAGATATGACTTCCATGACCAGCAAGTGGCAAGATGGTGTAAGCACCACAATAATGTGAGCTGAGCATTCATGTTATTACAGGTTATGAAATCTCTAGCAAATTCTGCATCAAGCACAATGAACTAGAACAGATCATCCAATAAGGCATGGAACCTTTTTAGCATTTGGATTTGGTTTTGTCGCTTTTTGGATTTTTATTTTTTTGTTTATGGGGGTTTTGGGTTTTTTTGTTTGTTTGTTTTGGGGTTTTTTGGGTTTTTGTTGTTTTTGTTTGTTTCTTTGTTGCTGTTGTTTGGGGTTTTTTCCCCCCAAAGCCTCTTTTATGAGGTACCACTATCACCTGATGGTTCTTTCAGCACAACATAGACACATACTGACTTTGTTATTTTAGAAACTCTTGTTGCAGATTACCACAGGTATCACACTTTTTTTTTTTAAAAAAAAAAGACAGGTTATTGTCTCCCACACTTTTGCTTTCACAACTACCTCAAGTACAACAATATTATAGAGATGTTTTGGCCTTAAGACATTTATTTAGAGTAGCCCATTACCAGGTTAATACCAGGTAAATATGTTCTGCACCAAAACTACTACTTATGGGCCAGCTGTTTCATAGGTCATGTTCTTTTATACTCAGAACCACCAAAAGCTGTTTCAAGCCTACAGAAAAATACACTGTTCAAGCAACTCACTTCAGCCAAGTTTATACTTCTCCTAACACCCACTAAGAATCTGTTTTAAATCAGCAAGTCCTGTATGCTTTGAAAAAGAAAAGAGGATTGACACTTTATACACTTGTAGAAATTAGCCAAAAAGTATGGAAGGCATATTTTACAGAACACTACCAATATAATGCAAATTAAATACTCAACAGTAAAATTCAATTATTTCTGCAGTCTTATATTCCTACAGTTACACGTATTTCAGTATTTTGTTCCAAGTGGATTTAGAAAGCTCAAAAATACACTCTGGACAAAAGAATACTTGTCCTTCAAGCTTTGCATGTCAGACAGGCTTTTATTTGAAGGTTTCCTCCATATTTCAGTTTCAAAATACCAGGTTGAACATCTTAAAGAGAATATAACAATGCTCAGTAAGCCTCAATTAAATTCACTGGTTTTATTCCTCTAGATTCAACATCCATAATTTCTACCCTCACTGTTAAATCTCTCTGATGTTTCCCACCCAGTGCTAAAGCACACGATCTGTCTACTTTTTTAGCCTATCCCTGTAACTGAATGAATCCAGACCAACTTCTTTAAGTAACCAGGACTATTCTATGCTGTGTTTATTGTTCTGCAATCAGGCACAAAGAAAGTTATCTTTGACGAACAAATCAAAGCTGTTTGCTGTTTAAACTGTCATCCCGTAGGTTAACAAAACCTAGCTCAATACATTTTCTAATGCTTCATATTCAAAGTCATTAACAGCTGTAATTCCACCAAGATGAACAAGAGTACGGATACTCAAACTATAGCCACAGGTCTTACAGTGGACAACACCATTACTGTAAGCATAAAATGAATCAGTACTTTTTTTATACCTGAACCTCAACATTAAAGTCAGCTTTAAAAAAACTTTAACTATTACAGGCTGCTTATGGGTTTCTCTAACTTCCTCAGCTAACTCGGCTGAGGAACCAAACTTCAATTAGCATTTAGAGTTTCAGAGCTAACTGTGCTTGTTGTTTCAACCTTGACAACCAACTGTATGGACACATTATTATATTTAAGCTTCTAGAAGCAGTTAACATTTGATTCTGCAAAAAATACAGTTCTACTATATGTTTTGAAAATAAAATCACTTTTTTCTCTTTTAGAAATCCATGATGATGCCAAACATATGCTTATTTTCCAAACAACAACTGTCTAAAAGAAAGAATACTCCTTATGATGTTCCTGCCAAAAATAACATTCTGTGGCTTCAAGAAATTTGATAGTAAGCAGTTCACTCAGTTAAGGGAGGAAGGATTTACACTTGGCAAGGATTTACACTTCACGTCTTGCATCTACTTCCCTCTATTTAAAATTTCTTCAGGGATGAATGTGGCAGGGAGAAGGGTTTTTGTTGTGGTTTAGGTTTTTGGTTTTGGTTTTTTTTTTTTTTCTTTTTTTTACATCTCCAAGTATTTCAGTCTCTGGAAAGAAAAAATAGGCATCTGTGGGTTTTACTAGAAATGACACAAAGCAGAAGTTCATCATAATGTTTTTCTTATTTACAGGGAATACTAGGATAAAGAAGAGAGTTTCAAAGGGAAGTAAAATACTTCAGAAGAAACGCATCAGCGAGAGTTTGCAGCAGAAGTGGAACAGAAAATGCAAATGAGGAAGTAGCACACAAATAACATTAATGGCTTCATCTTAAGACATGGGACAGAGACAGAAGGTGATGCATTTGGGGTTTCAGCTACTATTGTCACAGGCAGCAACAATACTACCTGCCCAATAAAGGTGGTTATTTCACTGCTGCCTCAACAGTTTCACATTAAATGACAGAAAAAGGTAATAGAAACATGAAAGTGGACTACATACTGTTAAGATTTATTTCTGTACATTCTGAAAGCCACACATGTTTCTGAAAGCCACAATTTCAAGACAAGGATTCAATCTGCTACAATATTTGACTTTGTCCTTCATTAATAAGTCACAGAAATAGTAACCGGACTAATTTACTAAGAAATGAAGAATATTCAGTCCACTTCAAACACCTAAAACAACAGAAGTTCTGAAATTTTCCCCAACTGTGGAGTTTTACCTGTCACTTCCCAGTTTTTGACAAGAGTTATAAATCCCACTGTGCAGAACCTTTCCATCACCCTCCAAGATCCATAAATTACTGAATACTGCTAAACCTACTCCAAGATCAAGCCAGTTAGTCAGACAATACTTCAGCCAGCCGAGTGACCAAACATGAGAGCAAGTTGCAGATCCATGCAAGCTTCAAGGGCCTCAAAACTGTTTAGTATGGCAACCAGAAAAACATTTTGCAAAGCATATACCTTCTCCAGTAGAACAGCATTTTAGAAAAATAAGATCAGAATCCCAATGATGTCACAGTAATATTTCAGATGCAGCTAATCCAGTATAATAAAAATCCTTAAGGTTAAAAACTCAACAACTTATTAGTCCACTAACATGGAAGCTTTTCCTGCCATTAGCAGTGCAAATCCAGCACAAAAATTCAACAGCTAGATGTCAAGGTCTGTTTTTACACCATTATTAGCTGGAGCTATAACTAGGTGTTGCTCCTTATCCATGTGATTGTGTAGAGTTACTCAATCTGAATCAAAGGATACTTGAAATTCTGAGATAGTCTACAAGAGTATGAGCAGTGTTTGATGACAGAGGTAAATGTCATAATAGCTACATATCATCTGAGGACTGGAAGACTATACTCAGTGCCTTCCCAGACAAAACTCTTTAAGGCATTTGTACCTCATCAGTTCTACGTTCAGGTATTCCACGCTTACCATGCACAAGTTTTACAGCTCTTGACTTGCTATAAATATATAGTGATTGCTACAGTGAAGATGTATAAGACCTGTAGGATCTGAAGAACAGAAAGCTTCAAGAGAAGCAAGCTGACTAAGAAAAAGGAGATATAACCTCCTCTATCTAGAAAACAAAAAAAGATGCCCAAATACCAGTTCCTGGTTCTTTCTGCCAAAAGAAGGTGGATAGAAAGCACACAGATTGCACATCTGCTCAACTAGCAAGGCAAACACCCTTCTCATAGTATTCAGTTGGATAACCTGAAACTAACCAATGCGCCAAGACATCCTCTTCTAAAAACAATGATTTAACTGCAGTGCCACTCCACCTCCTGAGATGGTTTGCAGAGGTTAGGAAAAAACCTCAATATTCCAACTGTGTGCAAAAAAAGACTGATTTTATGCTGAATTTGAAGATGCTTTTGTACGTATATCAAAGGCTTCATTTGAAGTGATGTATTTTTGTCCATGTTTGCAGCTGTTTAAACATTCAATGCAGCAGCCAAGCTTTAAAAGGGAATACACTACTTTCCCAGGAAATAATTCTACAGTAAACCTGTGCTGATGTAAGTTCCAGAGAATTCAACATTCTATAGAAAATTCAACAGCAAGATCTAACTGCTGCAGGAAAACTAAACAGCCACATTACACTAAAGCCCCCTTTCTAATTCAGAAGTTCAAACTCCATTTCTTCATTCACATGTAATGAAGCAGAAGGACTTCTCAAAGAAGTGTTTCCAAAGGCTGTTTGAAGTTTCAAAATAAAACACGCTTTGCAGGCCTTGTCTTCTGGCACATTAATCCCCATAGCTGCCTGTTGCTCTGATAGGACAAAACCAAGTCCACAGCAGGTGAATGGTGTTCCTCAGCATCACTGGATACTAACCTTTTCAACTACAGGATTTCAAAACATCAAGAAAGTAACTCCAATGATCACTGGATACTATTAACACGTTTTGGTGTATTATGCCTATCACTCATTACATACACAAGCTTTCCAACTACTTTGTGTTATGAGCAAAGTGGTTGCCATTGTGAAATGCACAAGAAACCTGGGATCCATCAGCTGAGGTACTAAGGTCTTTGGCTATGAGGAAAGCCCACATTCCAATGCCATTTCATCTTCCAAGTCACTGGAGTGCAGAAGAGTATTTGTTTACACTGTTAACAACCTTTTTTTACTAAGTGATACATGGATCCAAGTGTTATACACTCCTCAGTTGCTCTAATCGGCCTTTCCGCTCAGGTGCGCAACAGCGATCCAAACACCACTGTTCTTACCTTACAGGACATCAGAAGCACAGAATAGGAAAGACAAGGGAAGGCTTTGCAACAAGAACAGCAGTGCTAGGCTGTAAAAAAAAAGCTACAGCAAAGAGAGAAGTGGGCAACAGCTGCATACATCAAATATCACTGCATACCTTAACTATAAAACCTCAAGTAAGGCAATACTCAGACTAAGATGGCCATTGCAGGCACCAGCACTGGAACAAACCAGCCCCACATTTAATTTGAACACCAGATCCCACCAACAATTCTGTTAACTGTATCTCACTCCACAGCAAGTGACAAGCAGATAAATGGTTAACCAATCCACGGAAGAAAGTCCTGATGGTCACATTTAGTATAGTGTTCTCCATTTATAAATACAGGAGAGTTCCAGTAATTCCCCACTCATACTGTCCTTTACACACAGCCTTAACATTATGTTCTCTTGGCCCTGGCAACCAAGCTTAAATAAAACACTTTTTATGGGATTGTACATGTTTTTCAGGCTTCACTGATGAGGTGCTTTGTTCACTTTTAGTTTCTGAGTGTATGAAGAGCAAAAGGAAGTATTTTTGCACACTATTTTCTAAACAGTCAGTGAAAAGCAAACCCTCCAAAAGACTATTGCATTACACCTTTCATCTGTTATAGAATTACAGATTATTCTGAGTAGGAAAAGACAGTCGTCAACCTCAACTCCTAACTCCACTAAAGGTTAAGCCAGATACCTCAGAAACCAGTCTGAAAGCTTCTCAAACCACGACACGTTTGGGGTCACAACCACTTCCCCACAGAGCTTCTGCCAGTGTTTGATCACCACTCTCAGGCAAGAGCTTGTTCCTAATACCCAATGTGAACCTTCCCTGCTTTTATACCAGCATTGCAGGAAACACAACCCCTGCGTAAGCCTCCAAAAAGTCTGCCTCATTTGAACTTCAAGGCGATAAATATTTTTCCTTTATGCAAATTTATCTGTATGTGCTGCTGTGTAAACTAACAATCCTTGGTAAGACTTTTAATTCGAGAAACTATTCTATAGTTTCTACAATGGGCATATTTCCACAAGAGGGATGCACAATAAAAGGTCATGACAGATACAGTAAAAGAGTTTTGATCCATGGAACTAGAGAGAAAACAAGCCAGTCTGTAATTCTGTGCACATTTTAAAATCTCCGTTCTTTTCTTCTCCTAAACAAGAATACATTTAAATCAACCAAAAATTCACATTTGACAAATTAATGGAAGTTACAACTGCCTTAGCATTGGCTACTTCTATTTATATCAGTTATGATGACTGTAAACATGTATTCTGAACAGATTCAAACTACTACTGATACTCTGTAAGAATAAAGACATTATGTTCATAACTAATAGGTAAGAAGGCTCTCCAAGAATCTTCAAAAAGAGTAACTAAAATACTGCTAAATGGAGAGGTTCACAAAAAAAAAAAAAAAAAAAAGGTCTCCATACTTTCTGATTAATTCTAGACCCAAAAATTAACATCCACTTAAAGGCAGAATATTTCAGTATGTGGGAGGAAATATTAACTCGCAATGTGTTGATATTCAAGATACCTATGAACCCAGAACACAAAGAAATTTAAATTTCTTTAAGAAAGTGAACCAAGCAAATTCAACAAGTGCTTACCATACTAACAGGCCTTCAACAAAAATTCTCCAGCTATCTCACCTTCCTAAAATAAAGAAATCCAACAAGATAAACTCAAAGTTTACAGCCTAAATCAGCACAAATACTTCCATTTTGAGCTCCAGCTGTTTCTACAAATAAATTGCTCAATTTCTTCCCTAATATTTTGTTTCCCCTTTTTGCAGAAGAAAAAAATTACATGTCAGTAGCTAAAAATATTTCAGTTATGCAAGTTTTCAAAAGAAGGGTGAAAACCAACAGTGCTTTTCCAGTTTTAAAAAACCACACCCCAGTGCAGCATTTCAACAGCTTTTACCACAGGTCACCCTCTGAACACTTGGATTTAAATTACAGTTAAATGTGAAGGAAAGCACTTGGTTAAAGTTGAACTGGTATAACTTTAGAGGTAATGATGAAAATAACCTGAAGGCAGACTAAATTCTCAGGAGAGAATGAAAACACTATGGTTCAAGATGTCTCAATCTTCTTAGTCAAGACACTGATTTTTCTTAGATTGCAGGTATTCTGCATCTACATCTACATCTTCCATATGTAGAAGTCATATGTAGCCACCCTTTACCTCTTTATCTTTTAAGAGAATAAGCAGCCTGCAACCCATCATACTCCCTGTACAGCAAAGCTCCTGAAGGCAAACTACAGTTATGCACAGCAGTGGAAGACATTTGTAATCTGATCATATCAGTGATCTCCATATACTGAATGGAATTAAGGTTAGAGAACTAAGCAAAGAGTCTTATAAAACCAATTGCTCCCCATCAGTCCTGTATATTAGTATCTTTCCACTACTGAGATAACTAACAAGACTTCATCTCATAATCCACTGGACACACACAGCCTGGTTAGTAACTTACACTAGTAGTGGAGTTCACATGGTACACAGCCTGTAGCTCAGTACCGTACACAAAAAAAAAAAAAAAACAAAAAAAAACAATTCATAGTAATGACCACAGTAAGTCTAAACATTTTAATTGGCACCACACGTTTGAATTAAAAAGTTCAAGAAGGGCTGCATTATACAACGCATAAAAGATTCCAGCTCAGTTACCAAACAACATTAAATACACACCAACTAAAAGCAGGCCTGCAAGAGCAGACTGCAATTAACTGTAATAGTATTTCTTGTGTTTTCCTCACAAAAAGCAGTCAAGAGAGCTCTGGAAGGCTGCTCAAAAGAACAAAGAATACATCAAAATGTGACCATCCATGAAGGAAGTCTGATCCAAAAAGGAAGGCAAAGGCATGAAAGCTAATTCACTGTCCACGTGACACTGATACAGTGACTGAAACACTCACCTACCATCAGGTCTTGTGGAATTCTTCACCAAAGTATCTGCTCTAGTTTGATTAGGTTTTCAGAAACCCTGTCCTTCTAATCACTGTGTAAGAAACTTCAAAATAATATTCCTATCATCTGTCACATGATGGCTTTTCTTCCTCTTTCCTCCATAAGGAATATTGCCTGTAGTCACTATTATCCATATTTCAGAAAAATATATAGCATCTACTTTCACAATGAAGAAAAACAAAAATAAACCTAGCTAAAGACAAGACACCAAAGAGCAGTTGATTTATAAGGAGTTTATACTGTTACTCCTAGAAATCATAATCCTTCAAGGCATGTTGTACAGACAAGGCACATACTGAAAAACAAAGCAGGTTTATGCTGTTATTAACTACCAAATGTCACATAATGTACTATCTAAATCAAACAAGAAGCCTCAATAACTTATTCCTGCTATGAAAATACCTTTTTTAAGCATGAGTGATTCTATTTCTGACATGTAAACTCATCTTTTAATACTTCCATGGACAAATGGGAAGATTAACAAAGACCATTCAATTTCAGTAACTATTGTGTACAATCAAGACTATTGTTTCAGTATCTGATTAAAAAATGTTTTCTATTTTCTCTTTATTTGAAAAAAATAGCCATGGAAAACGAGAAGAGGACTGGCTCAATTATATATTATTTCATGTACCACAAAACCTCTGTGTTCACTGCCTAATAACTCCATTCATACTGCTGCTAGCTATATAAACACAAAAGTAATCTTCCAGCAAGGCACAGAAAAAGTTTGCTTTGCACAACTCATCTCCAAAATTCAGCTGGAAACAAATCAAGTTCCCACAACATTTAAGGGAACATAGTCTGGTCCTGCTCTCAACTAAAGAGCTGCAATTAAAACACCCTAATTGTTACTGAAGGACTTAGTGAAAGCTTCATTCTTACTGAGTAAGAATGACTTAGGGCTTGTGAGCAGATAATTGCCCTTCCATCTTAGCATATTTTCTCCTGATGAGAACTTAAACGGCAAAAAGCTGTACCATAACAATGCTCAATTCCATGGCTCAGAAACAAGGTCTGAATCCTTTCAGTTTGCATGCACTATAACCTAAAACTTCAATCTAACAGGTTTTCAAATTGAGCACTAGTTTGACATAATTATTCCATATCATGTCAGTCTCCACATGTTGGAGGTCACATAACTTGCCACCTGAACTAGACATCACTGTGGTGTTGGACAGCATGCTGGAGGATAAGAACTGCAGCCTTATTCCATTACTTTACTCCCTTTTCCAAGTACACTCACTATTCATTTATGGAAAATACTGTATCGGGCAAAGCCAAAACAAGAGTCTGCCTCCTATAAAATGTAACATTTTTTGATTCCCTATGTAAAGCTTGAAAAACAAGGAATGAAAGAAAGTAGGGGGAGGGAAGCCAGTCTTGCATCATAGTCAAGACAAAACAAACCATCTCATCCCCAGATGTAAAGTCTCTTCAAGTCCCCGGCTGTTCTCACCATTTGACCCCATCTTCTTCTAACAGGAGCACGTTCCTCTCATTCCCTGTAGTTTACAAAAGGGGCACAAAGAACCACAGCCAGACAGCATTTTCTCATTCCTGCACAAACAGCATCCCAACTAAACCATTTGTTCTTTGAAGTGTTTTCTATCAGGGAACCTCACAACTGCATCCAATAGCCCATCACTCAAGTACTGTCCCCACTTCACAGACTGCTGATCAACCCAAATTTATCAGCTCTTCTGTTATCTGCAGCGATTACTAAACTGCATCAGAAACGGGAAGAAAAGGAATATATAAAGCGTTTCTTAACTGCTTTTAGGTCAGTGTTAGACATTCGGCCGCCGAGATAAATCCCTGTCTTGACGCGCCTGCACTCACTCCCAGCTTCTCCACAGCGACACATTTACTTAAGAACCAAGTCGAAAAAAAACCACCAAAAACAATTAACCCACTAAAAAACACAGGAGGTGAAGGACGGGGGAGAAGGATTTGAAAGTTCCCGAGCTGTCAAGGACTCCCAGCACGCTTCAGAGCCAAAGACGATTATTTTTAAGCACTCGAAGACGGCTGGACATGGAAAAGCCCTGCCGGTGCCACGCCGCGGGGGCCACTCGTGGGGGGCGAGCAGGAGCGGGGGGATCGCGCCTGGATCCCGGGAAAGGCCGGGGCGCTCCGGGGTGCACGGTGCGGGAAGCGGCCTGTCCCCGAGCCCACGCATGGCGGGGCTCCGCAGCCCCCACCCGAGACCGGCGAGGGAAGGGAAGGCAGCGCGCCCCGCGGCTTCAGCGATCGGCCGAGGCTGGCGACAGGGCTCGAACAAAGCTGAGGCGAGAGGGCCCCAGGACGGCCAGCTCAGCCCGGACCCGCAGCCCCGAGGCGACCCACACCACCGCCGCCCCCCGCCGCGGCCGGGAGGAAAAAGGGCTTTCCCGCAGCGCCGGGGATTATCCCCGCGGGCGGCAGCGCGCTGAAAAGCGGCTGCTCCCCATCCGCGCCCCTCACCGCCGGCGGGGAAGGGAATCCCCCGAACGCTGCCCGCCGGCTGGCTGGCCGCCCTCCTTCCTTCCCTGCCCCACTCCGCGGCGGCTGCGGGAGGCTGGAGCAGAGCCCCGCACCCACCTGGCGCCGCGCTCCGTCCCATCCCGACCCCGCTCCAGCCGCCCCCGTGCCGCCGCTCCTGCCGCCACCGCCGCCGCCTTCGCGGGCTAAGCCGCCGCCGCTCCGCCCCCTCGGGCCTGACCCCGCCCCCTTCGGGATGACCACGCCCCCTCGGCCCCGTTATGGCCCGTGCCGCGNGGCGAGGGGGTGGGCGGTCCGCTCCGCCCGGCCCTCCGTCCTACCCGCATCCCTGCCGCCCGCATCCCTACCGCTCTCATCGCTGCCGCCCGCATCCCTACCGCCCCCCGCCGGCTCAGGCATCCCCCCTGCTCCCTCCTCCCCCAGCCCAGCACTGGCCTGGCTTTGTCCGCTC
>VXAU01000862.1:628297-744372 GCA_013399695.1 Formicarius rufipectus | reverse complement strand
CCCGCATCCCTACCGCTCTCATCGCTGCCGCCCGCATCCCTACCGCCCCCCGCCGGCTCAGGCATCCCCGCTGCTCCCTCCTCCCCCAGCCCAGCACTGGCCTGGCTTTGTCCGCTCGCTGACCCAAGACCCCCAAGGGGTGTGGGTGCTGCCCTCGGGCTCCCGTCTTGCCCCCGAGACCCGCGTTGCCCCTCGGGAGCAGCCGCCTCTTCCCCGCCCGGCCGCAGCTGCAGGACAGCGGTGCCCGGTCCCTCACAGCCCCCGGGGCCGTCTGGCGCCTCCCCCCGCGTTGGCCCCGGGGTCTGTGCTCTCACCCACCCACCTCGCTGGCCCCTTCTCTGCCCCCATTGCTGACTGCCGCAGGCATCCCCCGCCCTGCCATTTGCCCTTGCGACCCAATTCCTGGTCGTCCAGGGCTCCAGGAGATTCATGTTTATCGGGACAGGTCCCCCGGCGCAGGGCCGGTGCGCTGCGGGGGCTGCAGCTGCGGACCCAGCCCCAGCCATGTGCCCTTTCCCGCTTTGCTGGAGTGCTCGTCCTTTGTGGTTATCCCTGAAGCGGGGTCTTTTGTTGCTTGCTGAAAAGNGTGGGACTTTGTCACGTGGGTGAGATTTTGCGTAGAACAATTGCCAAACGAACTCCAGTGGCCCAGGATGCTGCAGTAAATAATGATAACCAACACGGTATGCCCAAAACCAGCAAGCTCAAGAAGGTCATGACCAGCTGCTTTGCCCAGCTTGGCAGGCTATCCCGATCAATGGAGGCTCCACTTGGCCTTTATTTGGGACAGACAGCTCGGTGGTCATAACTTGGAATGATGCTCTAGAGAAGAGCACTGAGTAGTAGAGCCCACCGCTATGATAAGCAGCCCATCTAACCAGCTCAGCAGCCTGTACGTATCCACGGAGGCTTAGGCTGCTCTGCTGCAGACACTTGGACCCTGAGGGGTCACCCCTGTGAAATAATATTGAATAAATATAAATATTGGATAAATATAAATCATTAATAAATAGCTGAAAGTAGAGGTTATTGAATGCCATCTCAATCATCCATGGCAACTAAAAGCTTTCTGAACTCACACCCAGTGGTATCACTGTCTTCAGTTACCCACATTTTGCCTTACAGGAAAATTGTAGGCTCACAAGCACCTCCTTTTCACAGAAATAATGTGCAGTATTGCTAAAATTGTGAGAAAAATAATTTGTATTTAAGGTGCTTATCTTGGTCATGGTAACCAACAGCTGCGAACCACCACTGTAATCACTCAAAGTTACATGGCCAAAAGCAGCAAGGCAGCTTTGAAGTGCCGATGGTGACAGTTTTATGATTGCTAGCAAAGCAAATAGAAGAGAAGTCATTAAGTAACATAACCCTAAAAGAAGGAAGCGGCAGGCTTTTTACTCAGCATAAGGATTCAGTGTGACAAAAATCCTAAGAGGAAAATAGTCTCTAGGTTTTCAGGAGAAGTCGTTCTTTGTTCAAATTGAGAGTATTTTCCCTAAAACACGTATGCAGCAAGAGGAAATTCTTCAGAGACTGTAAAATAAAGGGAAAATGGTATTGTTAAAATACAGCTGCATTCATGCTCATTCAGTGGTGCTCTTTTATGCTGAAAATGGGATCTTGAGTTTGAAAAATAATAGTTTCAAACAGACCTATCTCTACCAGTACTTTTTTACTGCTCCATCAATACAAGTAAGTAGCCTGTGTGATGCAAAGTATTAATTAACATTTATTTCGTTCCAGCTGGTTCCCAGGCTCCTGGATTCCTTTTTAGCTTTCATTTTTCTCCTCTATTCATGACATTTTTAATGCTATTTTAATAGTATCTACATCTTGTGAAAAAGGAACTTGGGCACAGCTTTATTACTGCTGTTTTGACCTTGCCTTTGAATTTGCAAATAAAGGAAATCTGCCAATCCATATTGACTTTTCATTAAGAGAAATGGTGGTTAAATTAAATGCAATGAATGGAATCAGCTTTTGTCTGAAGTGATATTATTTTTAAGTTAAATCATGCTTCAGATAAGCCCTCTGAAGGCAGTATATAGGTTTGGACTGGCACACCAAGAGATGTCCACGACTGATCTTCTGTTAATTTCACTTGGAGGAAGAGTCAGACTTCAGAAAGTAATGAATAGCAAGTGTTACTGGAGACTGAAGCTGAGTCAGTAGAAGTGAGCATGACATTTTCTTAGTCTCTGCTTATAATATTACTGGTTTACATCAAATTTATAAGAACCTCCTTTTCTTCAATAGTCAATTTCACCAGGGAAAAAAAAAGATACAGTATAAGAAGAAACAATATTTCGAAAGTCTGTTATACAGCTTGTTGCTTCCTGCTGGAGAGTGTATTTCATGATACAGAAACCTTTTTTTCTTTCAGGAAACACAAAATTGCTGAATAATGTTAAAAGAAATAGTGTTATGCAAATGATTTACAACACTACCAATAATCTTTATAGCATGACTGATTATTAATGGTACATTGATAGGCCCCTGCAGAGTTTCTTGCTGAATCAGCTTTTGAAATTAATTGTGTTCCTTCCAGCTTCAATCAAAGCCCAGAGAAAGGGGAGCCAGGTTTTCACTGAGGTAATTGCTTTAGAACAACTAGCAGTTACAGGCATTGCACAAACTCAGATGCTTTATGAATTTCTATGTCTCTGTTAATGGAGTTTATTTTCCATTCTCATAAAACTATTTAGCCTTGATAAGGCTGTCTATGTATTTCTCATACTATTCATATTTTCACTGTTATTGATATTACCATACTACTCATATTTTTTGGGAATATTTTCCTGAGACTCTTAACTGTTTCACTTTTTCTTTATTGTTTTTCCTCTAATATCCCTTGATTGCTGGAATACTGAAAGACTAGCAAAGAATATGAAACCAAGATGCAAGCAGAGCCTCAAAGGAAACATTCAATATATGTTCAAAGAGCCACTGTGCAATCAATCTTGAGGAAAAAAAGTGCAGGGAAGCAAGAACAAAAGGAAGCCTAATCATTTTTCAAGGCAGCTACTTTCATCAACTAAACAGGAGTTGTAATTCTACAAATTAATAGTAAGGTCCATTAGCTATATGTCATAAAAACTATTTGCTATGCAGAACACTAGTTTTTGTTTGCTGGCTCTGACATTTTGGGAGGGCAGTGTAGCAGGACATCCTATGAAGCCAGGACTGATCTATAGCAGGAGGGGACATAGTCACTGAATGGTTTTACAGCATTGCCAGTTGAACAAGCTCCCTTTATAAAAATAAACACAGGAAAGACATGATTCCAAGTTCCTGGAGAGATTAATAAATTATGTACAGAACGCTGTAGTTAGTTACATGATGTTGATTTAGTACAGTGCAGGGCACAACTAGGACTAATGGGATCAAGGTAAGAATCAAGAACCAGGGAGGACTATCTAGGGGAAGGGAAGGGAAGGGAAGGGAAGGCAAGGCAAGGCAAGGCAAGGCAAGGCAAGGGAAGATCAGAATGGTAGTCAGATTTCTGCAAACTGGACTCTGTGAAATGTTTCAAAGCATACTGTATCAAACACTTTTCCATCAGCTAGAGATGAGTCAAATTTTATTTCTCCTGTCTGTATTCACTACAGCCATATGCTTTTTACAGACCCAGCAGTCCTTTCCTAAACATCTGTGCCTGGTTGTATTTTGATCACCGATCATAATGGATGTATAATGTCAAGGTGGGGGGGGAAATTTCTTGTATGGGTAAAAACAGGCTTTCCTGGATAAAAATAAAAGAGTAAGGAATAGTAGCATGTCATTCAGTGTCAGAGGATTTAGGCAGCTGGGTTCTGGGAAGTCCCTAGCTGCCTTCTCACTCTACTGAGCCCATAAGCAGACATGGATATTGAAAGATTCATAACTATGTTAGATTGCTCCTAGCCTGATGTCCAATAGTTATTAGTAGCCTTGGTCCACTTGAATTGTCTGTCTATCTTGTAGTACCAAGGGTAAAGTTTACCAACATAGATTACAACCATCCATTCCACTGACTTTCAGCAAGAGGTTATCATCTAGAGCGAGTCCCTTTAGAAATCTCTCTTCTTGTCCATAGGAGAGCAAATGCCTCAGTGTTGTACTCCATTGACATCTCCCATTTTGGAAAAGGCAAGGGCATAGTTAAACACAACCAGAGCATGAAGATTACCTGTTAGACCAATGTATGGCTTTGGCTTATATTTGAACGTCTGTGATTTGCCTTAGATATGAAGGTACTTTGAATGACACATGGATGTGCAAAGGTTCAGAACCAAACCCAACCTTTTTCAAGATCTTGGAATGTCCCAGCTGCATCCCACATCCTTGGACAGACACTACTTACAGTTTGAGATGTAAGGTAGGGTAAAAGAAGAATAATGAAAGAGATGGCTCTGATTAAAGGATTAGTTACATTATTTTTAATTTTTCTTATTCAATTATAAAAATCATAGTGGGTGTTAATAACAAATATGCTCCTGAAATTGTTAGGAGGCATATTACACAGCAAACAACCATGAGGAGTACAGTAAAATATGAATAAAAATATAAAAAATATGAAAGTATCTCACTCTTTCAACCATGCAGGTATGCATATCTCATCAGAACAAAGCTGTCATGGGAACACCTTAATTATTGACTTCAGTATCTGCCTCACCAAAATCAACTTCTCTTTATGCACAGACATTTAGATGGCAAGGACCAAAGTTGTATACAGGTTTGCACAACAATGAGTACAAAGTGCTTCTGAACTTTCCCTGGCCCATTGTACAAGGCTTCACCTTAGGAGTCCAGTGACAAGTGTGCTGTTATATCCTGCTTTATAGCAGGGCAGCAACACAAGGCCAGTGAGACCATCTCCTTTCAGTAGCTTCACAAAGGAGCATATATTCCAGTTGAGATACCACTCTCCAACTCCCTGACCCCAGCTGCTAGACAGAGCTGGATCACTGGTTAGGCTTACCCAGTGGACTTGGCATCTAGTGTCCCAGAGTGAAAGATGCTGCATTTAATGTATGCAGGCAAAGGTTGAAAAGCACCAGAAGAAAATTAAATGGATGAATCTCAAAGGTGAGATGGATTTTTACTGAGACCATCCTTCCGAAATATATGTAAATTAACTGCAAATAGAAAAGTTCACACTAAAATTAAAATGGGAGAGTAGTGATAGAGACATGGAAAATGGGAGAAAAATGACAGCAAGAGATATCTTAGTCCACCCTCCTGTGGCAAGTCTGCATAAATGAGAGAGATATGCTTACGGACTGATGTCTGCTTGATTATTTTAAGGTATTTAATCTAAAGCAGAGCATTTTGCAATTTCCTCCTGCATTCTTTCCTACTGTCTATTGTCAGAAACTTTTTACTAATGTCTAATGTAACTCTTCCATGATGTAATTTTAGCACATTCTTTTCTCTTGATATCTGCAATGGGCACAGAAAACAGATTACAACCTGTGATTATTTGAAAGCTTCTCATGTCTCTCCAGTCATTAATTCAATAAATTAAACCCCTAGCTCTTTTCATTCTTGCTTCATTGGACATCTTTTCTAATTCTCTGGTCATTTCCCTCTCTCTTTTGAATTGGCTCCACATTTACTGCACAGAACTAGACACACAACCCTCAATAGCAAAGCCACATGTTTGCTTTTACTGTAATGGTATGACATTGTTGATACATATCCCACTTGTGAGTCACTGTAACCTCAACATCTTTTTCAGCAAAAGTTCTGCCTAGTCAGCTGTTTCCCATTCTATGCTAATGCACTTGATTTTTCCAGATTAAGCGCAGACCTTGCATTCTCCTCTTTGAAGTAAGTTCATCCTAGCTTTTTTTATCCATTTGTCAGGATCGCTTTGATTGCTACTCCACCAGGTTTGTGACATCTGCAAATGTGCTAAACATATTTTCTACTTCATCTTCCAGGTCACTGAAGTAAATACAAAATATTACCAAACTCAGGACATGTCCCTGGAGAATCTCAGCCAGCAAGTTTCAATTGTAGTAGTGAAATCTTGCGATTATCTGATTACGGCTTTCCAAATAATCTCTTCAGCATCTTAAAAGAAACCATCATAGCAAGGTTAAAAACCTCTATCTATACCAAGGGAGCTGAAATTAAACATTTCCTTGAAATTCATGTTTATATTAAATTTGATTACTTATCTCTTGTATCAAGTTTGGGACACTTATATTTGCACAAGAGATACAAAACAGTATTTCAGAATTGAAAGTGAAAGCTGGGAATTTTGGATACCAGGCAGGCAAAAGTTGGATTTTCAGTCATAAAACATCCTCAGATTTTGAGCATCAGTAAATAATTCATATTTGAGTGTTTGCTCATGTGACTGAGGGTCAATATCACTTTGATTGATTGTGAAAATTACAACCTGTAGTGAAGTTTTCAGAGTGCTATATCTATTGAATTACTTTTTTGATGTTTACTCTTTATTGTCTTAACAACATAGTATCAACGTGAATTTTCTAGCTTTTGTTCTTTTTGGCTAGAGATAATACAGTTTAGCTATGTTTTAGATTCAAAAGCAAGGAAAGTCATGCTCTTCCTGAAAGCACAATGCTCATGTCATTATGCAAAGTTGAAGAGCAATCACCGTGATAGGTTTCCATCTTGTACATTATATCCTAAGCTTCCTGTTGTCTCCAATTAGGCTTGTGTACCCATAAAGCATGAAGCATAAGTCCCTTCAGATATCAGTCATGAGCTCAATCCTGCAAGGCTTCCTCGCCTTTCTGTTATTACAGGACCTTTTGGCTCAGCTACATGGGGATTTAAAAGTTTCACCATACTTTCTGGATCAGAATACTCATTTCTTTCCACGCTGAAACCTTATATGAAAAGAGCATGAAAAGTATCATTTTCTGTAGGTCTTAAGTCTGCGTGAAAGCTGCACAGATGCCTGGGAGATGCCTACAGTCTTCAGGGGAGATGCCTACAGTCTCCATTCTCATATACAATTCATATACGTGTGCCCCAGTGCGCAATGAAATTTTATTCATGTGCATGCAAACTGGAATAGGCAAGAGCCATTGCACTGCACTCTGAGTGCTCACTGTGTCAAAAGGAACAGGAGTGCTAACTCCCTGTGGTAATTAAGCCTTGCTGGGAAATCGAGCATATGTCATATAGAATAGCCTGTCTCTTCTGTTTTCTTCCACTCCCTCCCCCGCCTCAGCCCCACTTTGGATGGGAAGGAATCAAAAAATGGAATGAGGGGGATATTTTAAGTAAATCTTAGCAGTAGCTTTTCAGCTGTAGAAAAATCTGTTGTTTGGATAACAGCATTAGCAGAAGAATTCTTAACTGATACTAGAGGGAAATAACAGCAACCACAAGACAGAACAAAAACCTGTCAGAATGAAGAAATCTTGGTCAACCCACAGAAAGGGCTATTGGGAGGCTCGATGGGAGGAAGAGAGTGGCAGAGTCTTTACACAATGTATACTTGCTCAGAGAGGCAAGACAGAAAGGAGAAACAGGGGCTATTTGCTCATTCAGATTTAGCTGGACTAGGAGGTGACTGTCTTTCCTGTCATACATCAAACTGAGCTCCGGAACTCTGGAACAAAAACAGTTCAATACAGACTGTCTGCAGCTATGTCTTTTTTTATTCTCCTTTTTCAACCAATGCTGCATGGGAAACCACATCCCCCACTCAGGGGAAAAAAAAATAAAAGTCAGTTTAGAAACAACTGTCATTACATAGCATATTTTCCTCATTATAAGCCACTCAAAGAACAAAAAAAAGCCATCTGCTGTAACTTGGCTGCTCTTTCTATTTTAGGTTAATTCACATTTCTGGCTTTTTCATCATCATTCCCAATTAAATCCCTCTAAAAAAAAATGTTTGTTTTACAATTTGTAGTTAAACCTTATTAAATTCCAGTCCTTTTGGCAGACTATCTGAAAAAATCATCACATCGCATAGAAAATATTTCACCTAAACTTTTAACATGTAACTGATCTTCCATTTTTAGGTGGATCTCTGGGGAAAAGGACTTCAAGGTCCTGTGTTACTTATAGTCCCTGTTTTGTGCTGGATACTGAAGTACAATGCATCATAGCATACCTTGAGTTTTACGTACTTCCTTGTACGGAGCTCTTGTGTCGAGTATTCTGTTCACTTCCACTTTACATTTCTAGGAGGCTACGAGAAGAAGCTGTCGTATTGTGCTTTGTACAGTCAGAGAATTGCACCATGTCCTGTCTCTTGGGGAGACGTTTGATTTTTGTTCTGTCTGGTTCTATCTCCTGTGCCTTAATCTAATACAAAAGTATCTCTGTGGAGAGCAGAATAATGGGAAATGCTTGCCCTGGAGTTCTAACGCTGTCTCTCCTATTTCGGTCTTGTTAATGAACAGCAAAACAAAACAACAAATGGACAAGTCTGAGCTTCACTTAGATATCACAGCAGTCACATGGAATGGCTTCTCCCAGGCATACTGATCAGTTTTACCACATTTACAGTGCTTTAATAAATGCTGCTTGGAGGCGCTCCAGGCAATTGTAATTAATTCTCAGTGGGATGCTCATAGTGGTCACCCCGGATCAGAAGGGTCAGGACTTTGTCTGTGCCTTTACAACATCAGTAAAAATTAAATACCCAGTTTCCCCAAAGGTCATCACAAGCCAAATACACAAAACAATCAATCTCAATCAGTTTCTCATTCCCTGCTGTTTCTCATTATTTCTGTAGTTATCCTAAACATTAAAAGTAAACACATAAACAAATCAAAGAAGAAGGCGTTTTTGGTGTTGATCTAATGCTCTCTCCTATGCAAGGAACTGACGAAGATACAACCAGGGAAAGTAAGGGAGCCCCCTGAGCCCATGGAGAGCCAGTTCACCTATGGGGACCCTGGCTTTAATTAATCTCCCTGCCTTCTTAGGGTGGCTAAAAAGGGAAAATCCAGGCCGACAAACATCTGTTGCACCGCGGAGGCAGCAGCAATTCAAGGTGGAAGCCTCCGGAACCCGAAGGAAAAGTGCTTCCCCTGCCGACCGCACGGGCGAGGAGCGGGGTGCGGGGAGCGAGAGCCGGCGCCGGTCAGCACCACGGACAGCGACGGAGGGCAGGGCTGGACTGGGACAGGCAGCGCTGGACTGGGACAGGCAGGGCTGGAGTCGGACAGCTCAGAGCCCCGAGACAGCCGGCCAGGAGTGGCAGCAGGCTTGGCGAGACATGCCTTTCTTTGCCACATGCGTTTATGTCCCGCGCTCCGCTGTATTTTGTGTGACTTGTCATGCCCTTTTGAAAAGGGCAATGTGAAATTGGCTGTCAGTTTTTTTTTTGTTTTTTTTTTTTTTGTTTGTTTGTTTTTTTTGTTTGTTTGTTTTTTTTGTTTGTTTGTTTTTTGGGGGGTTTTTTTTGTTTTTTTTTGTTTTTTTTTTTACTGCTGCATATATTGGAGCCTGGCAGTTTTGCAAAGGAGGAGAAGGAGGAGGAGGAGGAGGAGGAGGAGGGAGAACTCAACACAAGTGGAGCACACAAAAATAAGGAAGTGAAACAGCAGTGTGCGCTTCAGCCAAGAGAGGAAACATGGGCCAAAATCATGCACAAAATAAAACTGGTTCTGGACTGTTCTAACCACACAGTTACTCAAAACTGTGGCTGTCTTGAGGGGGAGAACATCAGTCAAATTTTCCTCAGTGACACTAGTGTAAATCCTGGTGCTTCTTTCAATAAAACGGTTTCCTCTTCAGTTCCAGACAGGTACAAATTTGACCTTGGAGAATTTATAGAAAAATATAAATTTACAGCAAAATTTTTCCTGTTTCTTCTACTGTTTTGTTTATCTGACAAATATTATTTTCTTTCACTGGCATAGTGGAAATCCTGAAGACATTATCTCTTTTTTTCAGAAACCATGTAATTTTGTTTTAAAATGTCAAGTCCTGTTGTTTAGCATGGGACGTGCCAGCTTCAGGGCCAATGCAGCCAGGTTGGCTTAAACAAGTTCAAGGAGCAGGTTTTAAAGGCTATTAGACACTAGGTATCATTACACTGTTAATTTCCCTTGGGACATTCAATCTCTGCTTATAGTCGTCTCACAATCCTCTGCAAAGCCTTCATCTCAGCCTTACTCTCCTAACATCAATCTCTGCCTCCCTCTCCTCCACCATATCCTCACTTTTGTACATTATCTCTCTCACTTTGTTTTTCTTTTCAGTCATTGTGCACTACCATTAAACCAGCCAAGGAACAGAAAATGTTCCAGCCTCATTGCCTTTTCCTCACTGCTCTACTTCCTTCAAAAAGCCAGGAAGCTAAGCTAAGGTGGATACCATCACATCGTACATGCTGTTTTGAGGGGCTCTCTCTTGTATTTTCCTTATCTTGACTGCAATTCATTGGGCAGTCAAACTCTAGGAAGTACAACCTCAGTTGATTTTTGGCTGCTGCTGATGTACAAATGAGAAGAAATTATTTGCCTTCAACTTGTATGCAAGATAATTTCATTTTCCATCAAATAGTGTGTCTTGGAAGAGATGCAGACAGATGATGGACTCTGGCTGGTGTTTATTATATGAAGTGCAACAACTGCTTTGATTCAGCCCTCCCTTTCTCCTCTGTCTATCTATTGATCCTCATCACATAATTAAATTGTGAACTCTGAAAGGGAAAGCCATCCTTCATTTCAAGTACTGCTCAGCGTCTAGCCCACCAGGGCTCTGAGCTCTTATTAGATCTCCGGTGATACTGCAATGCAAATAGTAAGGGAGCTGCATCTGCCTGTTCACCAGCCACAAGACTCCATGCTTGCCTAATGCAGGGGTCTTATATAGCCAATAACACAATAGCTGGAGTGACAGATCGTTACAGTGCTATTGTGCCAGAAGTGTTGTCATGAGTATAAAGGATTGAACCGGTTATTAATCATCTCAAAGCACTTTACATGGGCACAAGCATAAATCACAGCACTCCATCTAACTGGGTAATTACACTCTACCACAATAAATCCCACCTAAAATTTCTACCATTAATAGTACTTTTTGCTTCCAGTCCTAAACTTTGTGCTTTGTTGCTTTACACCACTAAATAGCTGATGTGTTTCTCCTCTGACAAATTCAGATGTTCACAGGGCTGCACTGTATTCTTTATGTAACTGTCAGAGAACTCTATAAAGCCATTTCTTCACATTAAATTATGTATAAATGCACAATTTCCTTACTATAAAGAAAATGCATTAATGACATTTAGCAACAGAGTTCTTTAAGCTGTCTTTTTGAATGCCAGAAGACTAAACATAGATTCCTAGATCATATTTATCCCATGATGTCATCAAATCCAAAAGCATCCAGGGAAGAGATAAAATAGTCTAATCTCCTCTTAATGCACCTTTCAAAATCTCCACACAATTTGGACAGTTCTGAATACAAAATGTCAATGCCATTTGCAACTGGCTATCTATTATTTAGTGTACAGGCTATATAGCTGTGCATTCCTTTATAATACATGAAGGAAGCTTTTAATTAGTAAAGCAGGGGAGATTTGGCCCTTTAGATGGCCACACCAGAGGGCATTTGAGAAGCCTTTCAGTTTCTGAAGTTTCTGAAGGCTTGTGGTGCTATTTGTAGCTACCACAGGATTTGTTCCTCAGAGAATGCAGTTCTACCTGAACATGGTAAGGGGTTTGTGTACAAATGAAAATGACATACTGGAGCATGCTGTGCTGGTGACAGTGCAGGTCATTTCCTGTATTAAAAAATTAAATAAAAATCACTTGCCCTTACAAAAGTCCCAATGCACTCTTTCAACTTCCAAAGAGAAGATAAATGGACCATCTTTTCAAAACAATGTCTTGAAATTATGTATAACACCTGATACCATCAGTTTTGCAGCTATCTTTGGAAGCCTCTCTGCTTTAGCAGCAAACTAAAGAGATAAGCAAACACATACTAGGATCTGTGTCGTTGCTTGGAAACAATCAGTTTGGGAATGGCATAATCCTATTAGTCTGAAGAAGACCAAAATTTTAATAGACTTCATGCAATTCAGATGCAAACTCTTCCACTCAAATTAAATTTTACTACACATCTAACAGCTTTCCTCTTTTTTTTTTTTTTTTCTCTCCCCACTAAAGGGCGTACATAAATGCCTCATAACATCGCAACAATGAATAATGGTGTGCTAAACCTTTATTGATTTGCTTGGCATTCTCATACACTTCCCAGTCCCAAAACATATGCACTGAATTATACACTCATGTTTGCAGTATTGAAAATACAGTACATTCAAAAGAGAAGATTGGAATGCTTAAAGGACTGCTAATGGAATATAGAGGTCTGGATTATTCAAGCTGGGCTTGGCACAATAGCACATCTAGGTGCACAGGAGGGATGCTGAAACCATGATTTTAGGAAACCCAGTCAGTTAGCATGTCTGATTAGAGTCCTGCTTTCGGGACTGGAGAAACACCAGCATCTCCTGTGACTGAGCCAGAGCAGGGGTCTCACTTACTGTCCTGCTCTTTCTCCACTGAGTACCTAAGTAGCGAGGTTAGTAGCTAAATGCTAAGTTTAGCCTAGCAACCTGAAGTTGAGCAGAACCTCAGGCCAGCTCTGATAAATTTTCAGCTGTCTCAGGCATCAATTCGACACTCTGGGACTGCTGCAGCATGGGGAAACTCTGTGCTCATGTTGCAGTGCCAGCATGGAGGGTGCTGGAGCATGACTCAGTTCCTCAGCTCCAGGATGTAGATAGTTCCGGTGGTGATTTGTTGTGTTGGGTTTGCTAAGCTCCCCGCCAACTTTCCAAATTCTAAGACATGCAAAGCATCAAGAAAGAAATAGAGGATGAAATCTGTGGCCTCCCACAGCTAGATTTCCATTTTCAGAGGTACTGAACTAGGCACTGAAATCCGTCTTTATTCAGAGCAGCTCTCATTTGCACGCTGAATTCCCATCCGCTTCAGTGGAGCAGAAACCTGTGTAAAGTGTACCATACACACAATGCCTGCCCAGTGAAAATACTTCCCATCTCATGGCTGTGGCCGTGGTTGCAATCCAGCCAAGAAGGATGGTTATCTAACCTTACTGTATCGGTGTGCAATTCATTTGTTGGCCATGGGCACCTCCTTCTCAACAGATAATCAGGGTTAGAGCCACTACAACAACCCGGATTCATTTCATACCTAGTCAGCAGCAATGCAAAGGATGGGAACAGCCATATGAACAGACCTGCTTTTTCACCCCAAGACACTTCTCTCCCAGACAGGGATGACACTCACAGAGCAGGAATAGATGTTGCCTGGTCTCTTATCTCAGGCTGTCAAGCAAGCCTGCACTTTCAACATTAAAAGCACAAACTGTAAAAGTACAAATGGGAGATGGTTCTCAAAGGCATTTTTATAGCCAAGGCAGCACAACACAGGCCCAGATCACTCTTACCAGTTTAGCTTCATAATTACCTCCTCTTTCAAGACTTATTTTTGTCTTCAGCAGAGTGCCTCCCTCCCTGCCACAGAAGTTCCCTCTCACTGCCAGCATCCCTCAGAAAGGGCTGGATAGAGCTTCCCTTCCCATCCCACAAATGTGACCTGGCTGTGCTGCAGGTTGCCGTGGGCAGAAGCACAAGGTGCCCTAACCCACCTGGGCCCAAAAATATTTTCAACATTACCAATGTGAAGTATTAAAAAGTCCATTTCTCAGACACAGTACAGCTGACTTCCTACTCTTGAAACCTGGTGTGATCCCACAGCATTTGGCAATTTCTGCTTTGCCAACATAACACTTGCAAAGCTTAACCTATTCTGTCACCAAGAGTAACATGAACAACTGAGAAGGGGAAATATTTGTGTTTCAGTCAGCCCTTCTGAGTGATGGGTTTTACTGAGACAAGTTTCCACAAGTAACTTAAATAAAAGATCATATTCTAAGCTCTAAAATGCATTCCCAAAGGTTCCCAGAAGCCTTTTTTCGCCTGCATAATGTCTGTCCGCAGCCAGTGCTGAAGGTCCCATGAATTTTTAAATGCAGTATTTGGATCAGAATTTTTTAACCTCTTTCACTGCCATTTCTGTACTCATTGCAGAAGAGCTAGTCTGACCTGAGCTGAGACTGTCCTAGAGGCATTTACTTCTTTCTTAAATATTTTGCTGTTGTCAAGACCTCCTGCGTACTTGCATTTCCACCTCAAGATCTCCAGTTGTGCTGTCCTAACTCCAACATTCAAGCACTGAGAAAAATTTGAACTAGACATATTAAAAATGAAAATCAGTGGATGAAAAGATAATAATTTCTCATTTGTTTTCCTTAACGACATTTTCTGCAAGTAAGAAATAAAGGGTTTTTTATCCTCTTTTCCACACCTTCAGCACTTTAATGATTAGTCTACTTCTTATTCCTTCCTGTTTGGATTTTTTTATATATTGCTAACACATTTTCAACTCAAAAAGATTTCATTGGTATTTCAATGTCTAACAATAAGATTCTTCCTTTTAAGATATTATGGTTAGCTGGCTGTTATTATATATATATGTGTGTGGGATACAGCTGTTTATGCATCTGGCTGGTCCTGCTTTTGCTTTTGCTGGGAAGAGGCCAGCACAGAGTGAGAGTGATGGTGTCAAAGTAGCTGAACCCCCATTTTTATTTTCTTCTCTACCTTTCCGTAACCACAGTGTGCAAGGCCTTTCTACTCTGAACCTGTAGCCTCCTCTTCCAGTCCCTGCCCCATAAATCTGCAAGGAGTAGAGGAGTTTTTCAACTCCATATGTGACCTCAGCTCTTTTTACTTTGCTTGGCCCTCCAAGGAGCCTGGGTTTGGGATGGCTGTGGATGCAGTTCACATGGAAATGCCTGCAGTCATCATAGCACATACTTTGGGGTATCAGGTGCTGTCACAGGGAGCAGAGGGTAACATTAGCAAGGAGAGATGGGTGAGTCAGTGGTACAGAGCCAGCCAGGTGAGAAGGGAAATGGCCAAGGAAGTGAGCCTGATATTAACCACAAGAATAATTATCTTTCCAGTAAAGCTGAAGGCAGCAGATCATGGCAGAAAGTGCGTGTCCACACGCTGAGGAGTTAAGAGCTTGCCTGTTTGTCCCAAAGCATGATGCAGCTGAGGATGAAGAATGAGTCACAAGTGCTAAGCTTTCCTGAGAGGCTTAAACATTGCAAGTACCAGCACCCATAGCCCTGTGACCAGGGCACTGCCACTGCTCAGAATGGGCCCTTACATGCAGTTCTGAGTTTGCAAGGTCTCAGGTCTGAGGTTCATCATGCGTTTTTTTTTTTGTCTTAACTTTTCTTAACCTGCCTAGAGCTTTGTTTTAAGCATAGTTAGCTGCATCTGCTTTTTTTTTTCCCCCTAATGACCAGGCAGCTATGTTTGATTCCTTTTCCTTTTGCTTGAACCATAATGTTTACATTGACAGTAGCAACAAAGAGCTCTGCCATGCAGAATGAAGCCTTCATGTCTAAACACAACAATGTGGTGTAGAGGAAGGCAGGCTGGGCATGATAGCAGAGGCCTGGAATGTTGAGGCACAGGACACAGGCGCAGGGTAATAACAAAAGGAGCAGAGGCTGACACAGTAGAGCCCACAGCTGGTCAGTTAAAGAAATTAAATCTGTGAGCTACACAAAGAATCTTTCAGGGCTAGCTAACAGAGCAAAGAAGAAGTATCTAACATACTGTACATGTATTTTTGGTTGCAATGTAGAGTGGCACATCAAAGTGTGAACCAAACTGCCAAACTTATAGAAGTTATCCCAATTGGCTCCTGTGGGGAGGAAGAAGAAACTGCCAACCTGACAAGATACTCAGGGGTGCTGTTGCCCCCTCCATATCCCCTTGGTCTGTAGCCATCAATCTGAGCACCCAGAAGTGCAATGGAAGGGGTTGCAAAACACTGCAAGAGGAACCAGACACTAGGAGTGGATATAACAATTTTAGCTGTATTGTCGTTATTGAAAATTTTTCTATACTAGTATTCTTTGGGGTTTTTTCCTTTCTTTTCTATACTAATTAAGTCAGGATTAATAAGAATTCTTTGATCAGATCATTTAGATTTCAATTATCCTAACATGTTCAGTAAATCCCCGATGCTTTGGGGACTTAAGGAATTTCTGATTTCTCTCTCTGTTAACAGCTACACACACCAGGCTCCTGAAGGCACTAACCCTCTAACCATTTTCCCAGAGCAATGTGAGTAAGAGTGGGAAAGAGATGTTCAGCAGTGGCAGAGCATCCATTACAGTCACTCAGCCAGCGTAGCAGCTTCACTGAGGCCCGACATGTATGAAGGATTTCTAATTCCTGTAACAAAGCTTGCATTTTCCCATGACTGCAGTGCATGCAGATACTTATAACCAACTCCTAGCAGCAACATGCTGTGTGTTTTAATGTGCTTTTCTGACTAGGATAGAACGAGGTCCTTGAGAAACATGACATCATCCTCAGCTCCTTTGGTTTCACACTGTAGAAAAGGGGCTGTAGCACTGTATTAAGATGATCTTTAGCCAAGCACCACAAAGCAGAAGAAAGTCCCAGATGATATGGGACTTTTAGGATCCATTATCCCTGTTTCTTGCCCACAGAGGCAGAGTCAGTTCATAACTATTCGGGTTTTATGGTTGTTTTGCCTGAGGAGAGCAATTTAAAGCAGATGCAGCATCACCAAGAAATGAGGCCAGTGACCTGGAGTTTCAAAGGGATTTGAGCATCTAGATAGAAGTACAGCCTTGCTGAAACAACCCTAGACTCCTCAGGATACTCTTCCCTCTACTACTGAGTACCCGGAACAGTTTTCCCCCTAGTTATTTCACTGCTTCCAACATTTGCTCAGAAATTTCCAGATCTCTGCTGAAATTCATTAATTTATGAGAAAAAAATGCCGGCATTTCCCTCTGTTATCACTGAGATAATCCACTGAATTTCCAAAGCTACTCGCTGCAAATCTCACTCAATATCAGCAACTCTAGTGGGAATTTAATGCCTCTGAAAAGTCCAACAAACAACAAAACCTCAGGCTACAGACAAACTGGAGAGGGTATTGGGAAAGAAATAGAAGAATAACTCTCTGAGAGATGTGATTATTCCCTGACGAAAAGGCTGTCCAATCTGGATGCTGTATAGATTTTTAGGTTGCTTTTTGGGGGGAGTAGGGGGGTGAAAGTGTAATTATGAATATATGAAAAAAAGCTTTCATTGGCAGATTAGCACCTAAATCCTTTGCAGAAGTGAATTAAAGAGGAATTTGAGTGGGGCAAGTGCAGAGCTGGGGACAAGAGTCCAATCTCCTATGCACAGTGTATATGCCTTTATGATATGCATGCATTTTCCTTCTGTTTCCCAACTTTCTTCTGCCCTTTAAGATTGCATGTTCTGATGTTAAATGTCTCACAGCTGCAGAAAGGAAGTCACAGACTCCCTGTAATTTGCTGCCAAGCATCACTCCGAAGAAGTTTGCAATTTGTGATAATGGTATTGTTCTTTCGATTTCGCTCTTGTAGCTCATCCTTCATTACACACAGTGCTTTACAAAGCCTTCTGTGTTTGGCAGCATTAGCCCCTCAAGCAAGAGATTACAGTAAGAATATTTAAAATTTTATTACTGCAGCTTTTTTTTTTTTAAGTCCCTAGTGGCAGTAAATACAAGGTATGAGTGGGTGGTGCCAGGAAAAATCATTCTTGTTTTTGTCAGGCAACAAATAAACCCCACATGTCTAATACAACTTGACATAATAAACTGTCAGTGCAATTAGGCCTTAGATGAGTAATTTTATAATTCAGCTGTTCACCAATGACTCAAACCTGTTGTATGCTGTCCTTCAAGTAACAATATAAATAGCTTTAGCAAGCAAAGCAGAGACCTGCAATTTATTGTTTCAGAATGCTCTTTCCTTTTCCAGATATCTGATCTTTTTCCTGATAACACTGAAGATGGTTTGGATTAAAAGGACAGACTTTACCCAAAATGGTCTGAGGCTCAACTAGGAGTACACAATCTGTGTTAGCCCTGACTGGACTGGGGAGGTGCGCCCTTGCCCAACAATAGGCCATTTCTCTGGTAAAAAATCTGCACTTTACTGCTTTACCAGGCAAGATACACAACATCTCTTACCTCTTAGGAGGGAGGTGGAAGGGGATGCACTGAGAATCACTGCACAGAATCATGCAGGCAAGATTCAAAGCAGACAGATTTGCTGTTTCTTTAGGCTAAAGGCTGAGATCTGCTTCTAATTTTGGTACTGGTCAAATCCACATAGGATTTAGATTTGTGAAAACCAGATTTAATTTGTGATTTGTGATAATGGTCTTGTTGAGTTTTCCCATCAATTACTTCCTTCAGAGACATTAGTTAGTGTCACCAAGGGCCTTCTGAGGAAGGAGGAGCACTCTGCTCTGCTGCAGAGCTATTATTCACAGATCATATGCAATTGCTCAGGATCTGTGGCACTGCACTTTGCTCATGAATTGCTCCTGTATTTCTACATTTTCTCAGTACCCAATGCATCCTCCAGAGTGTTATACTTAAACGGTTAAGCTTTTCCTCTTCTCTGTGCCAGTATGATTGCTGCTTTTCCCCATCTGGGATACATCTTTCCTCTAGAGAAATAATACCCGATGCCTTTTGAAAAGTCTCACTTTCGCTCTATTTATAAACTCACTTTGTACTATAGCCCAAACCTGATATCCCATGTCTTTCTTCTCACCTTAGCATGATGAGATAGAGGGAGTCTTGCAGGCTATATCCTCATCTACTTCATGGAGAACTGACCCAAAGCATGGCCTCTGTTCAGCCAAGAAAAGTTTTTCTAATTCCGGTAATATATATATCAAAGGAAAACAGAAACAGGAATATGAATGATCCACCTTTTCCATACCAAACATTAGCTATATTTAATTGAACACCAGGTCAATAAAAGCTAGTGATCTGATAATTTCTTTAAAGTGGAATGAACTTAGACGAGGGAGTCAAGCTGATATGGTACATGTGAATTTGGATGTATTTTTCAACAGGAAATTTGTAAGGTTTTGTAAACCTAATGTGACCCTGATGGTGTTAAATAGAGTGGTGCTATAATTAAAAAGTAGTTCATGATTAATCAATATTATAAAGTTCTCCAAATACTTTGGTAGATAGGTTATCCTATATGATTTAAAATAAAAATACAAGTGAAATTCGTTGAGAAAAGGTCTATTTTCAGAGCAATTCTTTGGATTAATTTTTTTCTTAACTGCATTGCAGTTAGTAATTTTGTGTGATCTCCCAGGAGTAAATCTAGCAGCAGTTTTACTCAGGCCCTATCTCATTGCAATGTAACAGAAGGAATAAGAGTTTTCTGTATTATTTTTTTACTTTTTAAATGTTAGTATTTACATAGTGATGTTATTTCTTCAGTAAAATAGGCTTTATTGTACTCCTAGAATATTCTAAAGTAGAGCTTTTACTTTGATTTCTTCAGGAAGTGGTATCTGTGATTTTCAGGGATTTGTGGCACTTGCAGCCATGTAAGTATGAGGCATCTTTGGGCAGCAATGTCTGTTTAGGCAGCCCTTATGTTCTTGGTATTTCCCAGCTGTCCTCAGTTCGCAAAGAGCTCCACAGCAGCAGGGAGCTCCGGATGACATGATGGAACCTGTAAGAATAACACATTAAACGTCAGTTGCAGAATTATTATTGTCTTTACTCCCATCTCTGCATGGCTGACCACATGCAGTCTGACCAGCAAGCCATGACTTCCCGCTCCCACATGAAAGCGGAGTGCAGCTCCAGGATGAGACACGAGTGGAACACAGACTGAGCCCCGGAATGGCACTGGGCACATTTCTGAGGCTGGGCTGCACATGGGAGAGTTTTTGGAAGACCTTGTTTTCACAGGGCTGCTGGCTTGTGGGAGCATGACTGAGAATGTGGGGTGATGTGATTAGATGGGGTGATGCTTCAGGTTTGCTGTTAACAATGGGACACAGTTACTGGAGGAGAAGAAAGTCTGGGACAGATGTTGCTTCTGCATGCTGAGGACAGGTTAGCACCAGAACTCAGCATTCAGAGATACCATCCCTAAGAATAACCTTTTCCAGGAATTTTGTGAGTCCCTAAGGACCAGATTGCATCTCAGGTTGAAGGCTCCCTCACATCTTTCCTCTCTTTCCTAGGTGTTTGTGATACCTGCAGATGAGCATCTCACCCTCACATTACCAGGCTCAATTTACTCTTGAGCCTACTTCAAGAGTAAACACAGACACTGCTGGCAAGACAAAGCCTCATTTACCCAACAAGAGATAAGTTCATGTTTCTGTTAAAAGATTGCAAACTAAATTGCCATCAAAGCATTAGTACCATTTCAATCTCAGCCCTGCAACACAATATGTCTCTTTGCTTAGTCTCTCTTACCCAAGACTTTTATCTCTGCTCTCAGAGGAGAGGGCTGAAGGCACCATCCCACTGTCATGGTGTCAACCTCTGCAGTCCAGAAGCAGAGACCTCTTGCCCATTGTGGAGCTGATTTATAGACCTTAGAACTGGAGTCAGAGGTAAAAAAAACAAATGCTGAGGAGACTATTTGGGAGTCAGACTGAAATTAGGACCACCTTAAATATCTACAGACTGTCCTTTCCCTGGTCTCTGGACACAATAATGTAATACATTGCTATGATATAATTTTCCTGTAATTGATCACAGAAAAAAAAAATGGTGAAACTCATACATTTATCTGCCTACTTACAGCCTAGATCCCTATTTAAATATCGCCTTCAACAAATGTCACAATAGGCACAGCAGAGCTTTCTGAAGGACTTGTTTTCCTTCCTGATAGCACTTAGCAACTCAAATAATATCAACGGGTTGTGGCCAGAAAGCTTTACTGGGGAGGAGAATTAACCCAGCTGAATAAACATGGCTTGGCTTTGACTATCACCTCAGGGTGAAATCTCTAGGTCACTTTGACTGAAAATGACGGTATGAAATGGGTCAGACACCCAAGCCTTGGCTCCCTGTTTGCCAGGCCATCTGCACAGGCTTTCCCTACACAAGCAGGGAATGTTTTCCTGCTCTCCCATTGCCATTAATGGGCTCTGGGAGGGCACGGGAGAGTGATGGAACTTGGGGAAGGAAGGATGGAGACAATTCATCCTCAGAGAGGGGAGAGAGAGGAGGCAGAAAGGGAGCAGAGTATTGTTGCAGCAACGATGAGCTCCTGCAGCTCCATCCAACTGCGCCCCAGTTCTCCGCACATTGACAGAGAGGAATAATTGTGTTTTGAAAAGGCTGGCTTTAAAAGACATAATAAATTCCCTGACTGACACTTCCCTGGTAAACGTGTATAAATTCCCTTGGATAACACGCCACTCGGAGAATTACAGGCTGTGAGTGCCTGGGTAAATTTTACTGCTTTGGTTTCAGTAGGTTGGCTAATGGCTCTGAAATTCCCTCCCAGCTCTTAGTTTGAGCACTGTATCAGCAATTTAACAGCACTCAGATGTTTACTCCCATGTTAGTGAAAGGAAGAGGCTACACGGGCTGTATGGTGTGTTATACGCCTTGATGGAGCTAGAGGGATACCAGAAAGTTCACTCCATCAGCAAGGCTGTAACCTTAAGTGAATAAATACATAAAACAACTCCAGCTGAAAAACAGCTTTGAGCACCAGGAAGAATAAAGTCCTAATTGTGCAAAGATATTATCAGCAGCCATTGCAGCATCTATTGTTTCCATTCATAAGCTCCCTCCTGTATCTTTGTCGCATTTACTACATCAGTTTCGGGCTCCTGAGAAATTCCTTGGTTCCCAAATCAGGCTGAAGCCACTGTAACCCCTGGATGCACTTGAAAGCTGCTGATTCTGATTTGGTTTTGTTCTATTATCTCCCATTTCCTCCCCTGACCTCTTCAAGAGATACCATTCAAACACTCTGAATGGAAGCTCTGACTTGCTAGTTACATAAACTTTTAAACAAAAGGTATGCATAATTAGATCGCCCAAATTTGTGCAGTAGCAGAAGCCTTGTTAACAGACAGCAGCCCTAAAGAGATGGCTTTTTCTTAATCAAAGCAAAACTACAGCGCTCTGAGACTGAAATGCTGAGAACCCTTGGACAGTACTTATCTATTGCTGTCTTTAGATGACATAATGCTGTTAATTAATAGACTCCATAGATTCTCCTTCATTTGCCTTTGTCTACAAGCACATTTAACTAAACATTTTTCTTTCACTGACCTGAACTCTCATTTAGGGACCAATTCTGCATTGCCTTTGCTATGGAGATGAACACCCAGCACATGCACAGAGTAAAACAACCATATAGCAAAATAGGGTCCCAGGGAATTCTCTCAGTGCAGAGATCCACGCGTTGTTCCTGTCTGTCATCCACGGCAATGCACCGCACGTCAGGCAGCAGTAGGTGTTGCACACATTTGCACAAGGCAAAGCTAAAGCTCCAACAACGATAGCAATGCCCACGTGGTTGTTATACAGCTGCTGCTACAGCCAAAGAAGCAAACACAAGCTCCAGGCAGGTTATGGCTCCTCCAGGCACAGTCGGGGTTCAGTTCCTACAAAAGCCTGTGATCTGCTCTGCAGTGTGGGGCTATCCTATTCACGGGGCTGCATGGCCACCACGGGAGTGAGCAGCCTCTTGTGATGTTTCTCTGGGGACAGAGACCAGTTCGTATCTTTCTGAGTCTCTCCAAAGAGACAACATCGAGGGAAGCTGACACTGTTCATGGGAGATAAAGACCTAGCTTTTTGTCTGATCAGAGCCGCAGTTTGTGACTGTGAAAGGCTCAAAGAGCTTCATTTAGAAAAATGTCCTCTGCCATGGGAAATGAGGAGGATGGAGGCAAGAAAAACCATCCTGGAGAGCTCAGCTCACTTGGAAGTACTTCAGTGGCCTTGCACAGTCACGGTGTGGTGTCTTCAGAGGGTTGAAGAGTGTGTTTGGTTCTGATCTTGCATCCCTGCAGACACACAGCTTTGGTATATTCTCTGTGAAAGCTGTGGGTACACAAAAGAGGATTTGAAAGCACGTCTGGGCTCAGGTATGTGTAGGAACACAGAGTGTGCAGGGGTATGCAGGATGGTGGAGGAGCATGGCATCTGGGTGTTACTCTGCAAGGATCCACCTGAAAGCAAGGTGTCTGCTCTGCCTTTATAGTCAGGTCTCTGACTTTTGAGAATGATTATACCCCTCTCGAAGTAGACATTATCTTAGCTATGTTTGATGCTTGCCAGTTGCAGAGTCTGTATCTGCACTGTTTTTCTGGTTTGGATCACGAGTGAGCTTTAAAAAAAGTGATTCTCCTGATCAGCTAGATGGATCTTTCCTGAAAACACCCTAAACGCTCCTCCCAGGATCCTTCTCTGTATTTCAGGGGGAGTTTCAGGCAGCCAAATTTCAAAGCATGACAAAGCAGCTGGTTTTCTCCCAGGAGGTGATGTACTGTATTGTTGCTGAGGAACAGCCCTGAAGTCTGATAGCTGAAGTCTGACCATGACAATAGAGAACCTGGATGAGGGTGGCAGTGGCAGAAGAGGTAAGGATGGATTTAAGCCCTTGTGCACTTCGTGGCTCTTGAGCAAGTCCAGAGTGGACTGTTTCCTTTTGGAGATGTGATGAAGCCCAGGGTCACCAGGGTCCCAGTCCAGCTGACAGGCTATTGGGCCACTCCCATCATTCCTTAACTGGGCCAAGGGCAGAGCTGGGAAGGAGAATTCGATTTGGACACTACAGCCTCATGAGGAAGTATTGATTTCTCATTCCCTTTTATTTGTGGCTAGACATTTCTCACCCAACCCTATTTTTTTTAGTTTGAAAATGGATATTTCAACAGATAGTCTTCTGGAAGTTAAAAAGAAAATATTTTCATAAAAGGAAAATTAATTTCTTTGGGCTCAAAACATCACTGGAAATTAATCTACATTGAATAAGAAGTTCAGTGTCAAAAGGCAATGGATGCTGAATTTTAGATTTTTTTTTTTTAATCTGTGTGAGCTCTCATCAGATCCCCCTTCTTCTTTGTTAGAGGGAGGTGGTGCTGGAGCTCTGTAAGAGTGCTCCGCCTGTCTGCACCAAAGGGTCGGTCACCCTCTTGTCCTCCCTCAGAATGATTCAGCTTTCTGCAAAAAGACAAAGCAGGGCCTGCTCAGAGCAGGCTCTGCTGCCTCTCACTGAAGCATGGTGCTCTTAGCTGGTCCTTCCCAGGGTTTGGACCAGTAATTCTATCTTGGCCATGTGCCTTGGGAAGCCATGTGTTTCTGGGAGAGGAAATGTGGCACTGCTGTCAGCTCCCAGACAGCCCCAGCCATGGCCCACAATCTCCTGGCTCTTCTGTGAGCCTCCTGAACACAACAGCCATGTGTTGTTGGTTTCATGCACACTGACTGCAAGCACCTGAGCTGGGGGAGCAGCTCTTCATTTGACATTGTACAGCATTTAACATAATGAAGTTTAGGGTGGCTTGGTTGTGGGGTTGTTTGGTTTTGTTTTGGGGGTTTTTTGGGTGTATTTTGGTTGTTTGTTTTTTGTGTATTTTGGTTGTTTGTTGTTTTGTTTGCTGTTTGTGGGTCTTTGTGGGAGTGGGGGTTTGTGGTTTTGAGGGGTTGTTTTGTTGTTTGGTTTGGTTGGGTTTTTTTTTCAGTAGGGACCTTAGAAAGAAATACAAGAAGAAAGCAGAAAACGATGTTAACTCCAGCAACTGTGCTCTGGTAAAGTGTGTAACGTAAAGAAGCTCTGATCTAGGCAGGTGCTCACTAGGAACAGGGTGATCCTCCCTTTTGGGAACTTTCTGGTAGGCTGCTCACTTTTTCTCTAGCAGCTTACTAGAAATAGAGCCGCCTTGGTAATGATGGCTTTTATATCTATAGAACAAGTGGTCACAACTCTGTCTTCCTGGCCATTAAGGGAAGGCAAGTCCAGGCCTACATTTTCCTGGTTCGTTCCCAGCATGATGATGTAGAAACTTTTCATGGCCTAGAGAGACTCCTGCAGGGAGATGAAAACCATTTGGAGAGCAGTCTGAGGAACTGAAGAGATTAATAGCACGTTCTGCGAAGCACATGGGAGCGTCCTGGTGAGTTTCTTCTCTTTGAAAGTCTTTGGAAGATGCCACATAGAATTCCACTTTTTGGCAAAATGCAGCTACAGTTCCTATTCCCTTGTCCTGCCTTAAGAAAGACCATGGGGAAACTGCTGGTCTCTCCTACTGTTTCAGACATCCCATCTGACACCCTGCCTGGAGAGCAGCTGTTCCTGGGCCCCTCCTGGAGCTGTTCTGTTCCTGATCTTGCAGAAGCAAGGGACATGAAGCAGCACTGGGGAACTGGTATAAAAATCTCCCTTGACTGACAAGTTGATGAACTACCTACTTTTCCCAAGGGGTCACCACTCCTGACAGCCAAAGAGCTTGGGGAATACTCATGGCTGATGGCTCTCACTCTTAGCTCAGGAAAGAAGAAAGGTCAGGCCATACTGTGACTGCTGGTTATTTCCATCTGTCCTGCTGCACCAGTCAAGCCTCATTTGGTATTTTCCTTCATTGTTCTTTTCTAAGGTGTAACAGCTGAGCTGTGAAATACTGTGGGCGATGTCCTGGTGCTGATGTCTCTGGCCTGCTGCCTCTCCCACTATGTCATATAGGACCTGCAGGGCTGCATGAAGCCCCTGGAAGAAATCTGAGTTTGTCTTCACCCCCCTGACCTAATTTGCTGCCAGCTATGGTGCAGCAATCCCCACTTTGTGCTTTGGCATGATGCCCTCTGAGATCTGTGAGAAGGGATCCTTTCTTCTCCTGCAGGTGCTTGATGTTAAACTGAAGGGCTGCAGCATTATCACTGCCTCATCTCTCACTGCCCAGGACCTGCTGGAACAGGAATGTGGGGGAGACCAAACTTACCAGAGACCTGCTCCACTTTCTCATCACAGTCCCACCCCCAAGTGCTTCCCTGCTCCTGTCTCTCCTGCTAGAGACCAGAGTCAACAGGCTTTACCCTGGCAAAAGGCTTTCTTGCTTGTTGACTTCCTTTGTTATGTCTTGAGTCCCTGTTGCCTTTCTGCATCCCTGCAAAGGCCTGGCAGCTCCAAACCCTTGGCTCAGCAAAGATGCTGAGGGGATTCCACTGTAGCCTCTCAAAGCAGGCTGCTCTCCTTCCCTCTGCTCTCCCCAATGCCTTGGGAGGCCACACACACTCCATGAAGCCAAGCAGCCAACAGCAACCTCAGCCAAGATTTTTGGTGGCTGAAAGTGTTTACTGGAAGTGCCAGGGCACAGGAGGAGCAGAGGTGGCCGCCATGTGTTGGATACTTCAATTTGTTCTCAGGCCGTCACAGAAATTTCTGAACTTGGCAAAGTTCAGGCCCTTTCTAGCTTCAAGCAGGCTTGGCAAAAACAATGTCTGCTGCTCGGGAGATTGAGGTGGACTGGAAGAAAAAGGCAATTAATGTAATTCTGCTCCTTATCCTCCTTTGACAAGGCTTACAGAGAAGAAATAAAATAAAAAAAGAAAAAGAAAAAAGAAGAAAGGTGTGATGGGGAGAAGGATGTGAGAAATAGCTTAACACTAATGAAGACTTTTCAAAATGTCTCACACCTTGTGCCTGAACTCAAATCTCCTGCAGAAATGAACACCAAGGGGCATGATGCCATTGTTCAAGGCAGCCAGGGTGACAATGCGAGATACCAGCATTGGTACATATTGTTTGGTTAATCTTTTTTTTCCCTTTTTTTTGTTGAAGTTCAAGCATGGTTCAAAAGGTCCAAGCCTGCATTTCAGACCTTGGGAAAAATGTTCCTTCCCCTGGAGGAGGACGGCTGATTTTGTGATAAATTTTCTTTTTCTTCTGTGAGGCTATTATAAATTGACATTACAGAGAATAATATTTAAAACTGTTTGGACAGAAGAGATTGCAGCCCTTATTGTGTTGTAACACACTGGAATACCTGAAATTCTCCTTGGGATGTAGACGCCTTTCCAAGATCTACTGGCAACCTCCAAGGATAAACCCATGGAAAGAACATCACACTCCCAAGGTGGGGGATACTGAGATGTTGCCTTCTCTCTCTCTCAGAGCTCTGTGCCCACCATGGCCCTCCTTTTCCACTGGCACCCACTACTCAGGACAGGGCTACAGGTCCCCCACAAAATCCACAGGGAATCATCTCCCTCTTATGGTGCAATCCCGTACTACACTTGGGTGCTCCTCTCCCAGGTCCCGCGTTCGCCGGAGTGGGCAGCGGGGCCAGCAGAAGACACAGCAACAAAACCATGGCAAGGATGATCTAACATGGGGATGGGATGGACGCTGGAAGAGGGGATAACTGCTAGAGGAGGAAAATGAGGGCAGGAAGGATGACGATGCTGTTCAGTTTACGAGTGAAATGGGAGGAGGCGATCGCCCGTAGCTGCTGAGGACTGGAACCAGTGAGGCAGAGCTCACAGACAGTCCTTTCTACACCAGATCTGAACACATTCCTTTGCACTGAAGCCGAGCTGGCTGTTGCTGTGCTGAGGCGTGTGATCCCTCCTCACAGACAAGGGTGAGTGGCACAGGTCTGTTTGCCTGTCAGACAGGTGAGCACCAACCTGGCAGGACTCAGCACTAAGGTTGAAGGTGTTGCTGTCGCCACTTTGTCTAAACTCTCACAAATCCCCCACATCTCTTTAGGGCAGAGTTGCTCTGTCTGGCAGAGCTTGCAAGGCTCTGCCTGGCAAGGGGGGCTGTGGCTGGGACCAGGGAGAGCAAGAGCTAGGCAGGCTGCCATGCCCACAGTCCCAGCTCGCACCCTGGTGCTATCCCATCATGATCACCAAGGTAGACCTTACAGATCTCCACCTGATGTCTGCTCAGGGAAGAAGTCAACTAAGCTTGCCAAAACAGTCCTTCTAGCTGCAGGGAATGTAGGGAAGGCTGGATCAGCATTGGCCTGCTGGCACCATGCCCATATTTCCCTACAGAGACCCAATTGCCTGTCCAGGATGGCTAGGAAAGCAGCTCTCTCCTTCTGCAGCACCAGGAGAGAAGCTGGTGTGTGCCCAGGTCTTGCCTCGGCCCCCTTGCCCAATGGACTGCTGCCTGTGTGCTCTGATGGTGCCCGCACGGGGCCTCCAGCACAGTCCCAGACCAGTCCTTTGCAGAGGCTGATCCTGGTTTCCATCATCAATGTAATAAATGGGAAACCTTCCTGGAGCAATTTCAGCTACGTCTGTTCATCAGTCTTTAAAGAGGAATTCAGGCACTTCCCTGTGTTCAGGTGACTGCTCTGGAGAGCTCAGGGCGACTGAGGAAGCCTCACTTCATAACGAATATGAGAAAAGAGAAAAGCCAACCTAGATTAACCAGAATTCACAGTGAAACTGGTTACCATAATTGAAATAACCAAGCTGTCTCCTCTTTGCTCTTCACACTCTGTGATTTCCATAGACTTCTCCAAGGCGTAACTGATTACTTTTAAGCCAGACTATTTGTGTCCAGTTGACAGGAGCAGCACTCAAAAATGCAGTGCAAGGGTGGTGCTCAGCAGCAGTCCAGGAGCAGGTGCCACACACAGGTGCCAGGGCCTCACACACATGGAGTGCATCCCCATCACAGCTCATGGCAGAGGCACTGCCCCTCCACAGAGCTCCTCTCTGCTTCCCAGCTCCTAACCACACCTCCTGCAGCTCGGCTAATGTGACAGTAATTAAACACACTAATGGCCAGGTGTTTATCCTTTGAGATGGGTCTGGGAGGTATCCAGAGGTTGCTTCTGCTTCCAAGCAGTACTGCTGGCTGGGACTGGACTTCACGGTCAGTGCTCGTTCCTTATCTGCATGTTTTGCCCCTGGATTAAATCATTCCATGCACTGCAGCAGGAGTTAAGGGGCAAAACTGAACACAGTAGTAGTTGGATTTGTATTTTGCCTTTACTCATCCCTTCACAATCCCAGCCTATAGAGTGGTCCAGCGTTCCAGTGCTGTTCATTTTGTTGGGTTACATCTTTAACAGTGTGCAGGCTCCTGACCTTGCTCAACAAATCAGCAATAAAGCTAATGAATTTCAAAGGATATTCCAATACACATGAGATCTTTTATTTACAAGCTTTCCCTAAGTATTTCCCCTTTTGCAAAAATGAAAGCTGCAGTTTTCATGTAATGATGTGAATTTGCAAGCAAGGAATTGTAGCCTAGCTTTCAACTTCCCACTAACACAAGGAACAGGTCAGGAGTAACTCTTCCAGATGAAAACTCTGGACCCAGAGACCTCTTGATCCCCACAAAACCAAAGCAGAAAGCAGGAGACAGGTGTCTGTAAATCCTGGATCCTCATTTTTAAGGATTTTTCCAGGCTCCCAGTCCTGCTCAGAAAAACATAGTGCAGCTTGTTCTCCAGAGGAGAAAGCCCCCTTGCCACTAACCATTCTCTGCCTGCCCTTCACATGGAGTTTAAACAGAAATTCTCACTTAGTCTCTTCTCGGTTTGGTTTAACAGAGTACATGTCTAATCACACTGAAATGATAGGGAAAGTGGAAAAAAAAACCTGAAACTTTATTTGCTATTCTGGAGTAACAGTCCCTGAGTGATGTTACCTACAGATAAAATGGTTGAAAATAAAAGAGAGATTATAGAATTTAATTGGTAGCCATGGTACATCAAGCAGAAGTAGATATGTCCTACTGAAGTTAGAATTCAACATGGAAAGTATAGGGGAAAAAAGAGTAACAGAAGAGCAAAAAGGATGCCTACTGCTAAGGGGAGGTGGTGATGGAGAGGGAGGAAAAATACCTGCAAAGAGAATTGCGAAAATCACCAGGTATTTTGTTCACACTCAATGTGCTGTCCATGCTCCCAGTCCACAGTGGTACTGCAGGTATCTGTCCCACCTGGAGGGAGAATTTGGATTATTAAGGGTTTTTTTTGTGATCAGCTCCTCCAAAGTGGGCTTTTAGTGGGCTGCAGTGATGGGAACTGCATGTGGTATGCCAGGGGCTGGCAGGGGCAAAGTGCCTCTCCCAGCACTGCCTGCAGCCACGTGGCATTGCTTCTGGCCACTGACTGGGTGACATTTCATTCAGTATAAATTACAAATATTACAAGTGAATGAACAGTTTGGAATTCACAGAGTCATAAATGAGAAGGCCAGGGGGCCATTGCCATCAGCTGCTCAACCTCCTGTATAACACTGGCCATAAAATCACAGCTGGGAACTACTGAATCAAGCCCAGCTGTTTGTGCCCGAGCAGGAGTGAGTCTGTGAGAAAGACATTCTGTCTTCATTAAAATCCTGATGTGTCACAGAGCTCATAAAACCTGGCTGTTATCTCCTAAAGGCTAATTGCTCTCATACCTAAGTCTCACTTTGGGTCTGCTCCTCCCCACAGGGTTCCTTATGTGCATTGCTCCCAAAGCTCCTGTCCAAAAACCAGACTGGGTATTTTATTGTATCCACTGGCGTTTGACAGCCCTGGGCACCAAGGCTGTCTATGGTGCAGATTCACAAATTACCCCGAGCAAACAAGTAGGGGCATAGAATCAACCACAGGTTTTGGAAATGCCAAAATATTCAGGACCTTTATTGAATACATTTTATAGAAATAATTCCCTGAGACCTCATCTAAAAGAGGTCAGCTGGCACTTGTGCCCCCAGTTAGGGTGTACAAGGAAAAGCAAGAAGGAGAGGCAATGAGATGGGTGAGAGGATTGACCCAGAGCTGATTAAGGAGAAGCCTGGTGGCAACATGACAAGCCTCATGGGGACTGAGGACTAAAATAAGTCAAAAAAAAAAAAGGCACATTTTGGGAAGCATGAGTGTTGCAGGAAAGATGAAGAAAAGGGGTTTGAAAGAGATGTCTGTGCTGGGTGTGGGGCTGGACTGCAGGCCAGGAAGGTGCTCTCAGCCACCGTGCTGGGAGCAGGCAGACAAGGGAGGCAGCTGCCAGCCACCAAGGCACCAGGGAGCACCTGGAGGGCAGGGGCCCGGCTACTTTCACCACGTTCACACCAGGCAGAACCTGACCTCCTATTCCCATGGCAACCCTAACCCAGCTGCATCGCAGAGGCAGATGAAGGCATTAATTTCCCAGCAAAGCCAGCCATCTCAGACCCTCTGCACGCGTGATGCAGCCACGTTCGGGTTGCTGGGGGAACCATAACTTTTTAATCACACTGCATTAAAGGTTTTATTGCTCTGCATATTTATAAGGGTTGGTCTATTCGGTCCCAGAGAGAGAGTGGGGGAGAGAGATTTGCTGTTTTTACTGTGTGTTTCAGATTACCCCAGGTTTTTCCCTACGTGGACGAAGGGTGCAGGTGACTGGGGTACCACTGCTGAGGGCAGAGCAACAGAGCAACCAGGGATGCGAAAGAGAGAACTGCAAAGGATCCTGAAGGACGTAGATCAGTGCCTGATATAATAGATAATATCTCTGTAGATTCTGAGTGAAAAGGCTGCTAGGACAAATTTTATTAGGGTGTTTTACATAAATGGCAGCTATAAACATTTCAACAACTGAAAAGAATGACAACTGAAGGGGAATAAAAAAAAAAAAAAAAAGGCTCAATGAGCTACTTTATGGAGAGACTGGGGGAAACATGCAACCCAGAAGAGAAGCTTTTCTGCACTCCGGGGCCTTTGCACACCTCTGTTATTCTCCCTCCTGGCCTGTACAGCCTTGCTCAAAAACCTATTTGGAGACCTTTTGGAAAGACATCAACACTAGTCTGTGTTTGAATCAGCTGGAAAAATTACCTTTCCAAAACATTTGGAAGGGCACAAAAATGACCAAAAGAAACTCTTGGAGGTTGTCCTGGACTCAGGGCTCAGACAGACTTGTTCCCTCAGATTTAACTGCAGTGCTTTAATGTGTCCCTCCAACCTTTCACTCCACTGTCTTGAGTATATTTGGGCTTCTTGCTGAGCTGCTTGGCCCATTGGACTGGCTGGAATTGGAGGTGTGGGATGCCAGAGTCAGGCACCTTCTCCTTCAGCCCTGGGGAGGTGCTGTGCGGCTGCGTACAGCCCACAAAGGCCGGGTGATTTGGCTGCCTCTGCCAAACCTTACAAATAGATGAGCTCATGCCAAGAAAGTCCCTTCTGAAAGTAGCAGGAAAACCAAAAACTGTCAGCTTTGTGTGCGCCCTGTGCTTTGGAAAGTCCCTCCCAGCGCTCCAATCATCACGAGTTCCATCCCAGACAAGCTGAGCAGCTGGCTGTGCCTCAGCCCAGGCTGCCGGTGCCAGCCCCATCTGTGGTGATCATGAATCAGGACAGAAACAAGATCTATAGCTCAGTTCCTGCACTGGCTGCTGGGTCTGTGGGCACCAGAAACACCAGAGCTTTCACAGGGGCTAAGAGCTGGTTCGTTTATTTCAATTAAATTATTACTTGGAAGAGAAGTCAAAACCAGGAACTGGTAGCACAGTACCATGGAGGGTTTCACAGATCAGGGTGCTCCCTCTGCTCATGTTTGTCCCCTCCTCCATCTGCACTCCTTTCTGTTTCTGCCAGCTATTCTACAGCTCCCCAGCTCCTTCCAGCGATGCCCAAGCTCTTGGTGTTACCGGCAGCAGGAGCCCTGGTAGCAGCAGCAAGTGCCCCAGGGGTTCTGGCACTGTTCCCTCTCTGGTCTCCTCCTCTGACTCTGCCAGCTTGGTGTCTCCTCTCACTCACTTTGCTCCAGTGCTGATTTTTTAATTTTTGAAGACTGTGGGCTTCGATCGCCCTGTTGATGAACAGGAAAAAGCATCCCACATCAAAAGGCTCCAGCTGTGCTGGGTGAGCTGCCACGCAGCCGGACCTAGGGGGATGAGTGCAGCACGTTGCTCTGCACGTGGGTTTGCCAGACAACAGCCACAGACTGACCTTCACGTGGCGGCTCAGGGACAGCTGCCCCCAACTATGTGAGACTGCCTGTCGTAGAAGAGCAGTCACCCTTGGTCGGAGCTAATCTCCATGTGACCCCACACCTTGCCCCTGCCAGGAGCAGATGCCACAGGAGGAGGGTGAGGACATGATGAACCCATTGCAGCACCTTCCCAATCTCTCCTCCCCACCCCTGGGGATCCAAGGGACCGCATGGGCCAGAATTAACAACTCTGTAGGCAATAGACTTTCAGTTATTTTCCTTTCATGCTTTTTTCCTGACATGTTTTGAAGCTGTGGCTGGCACCGATGGGCTTCCCCGGCAGAGCCCCACTGTTTAACAATATGTGGTGTGAAACCACCGCTCCATTTTGGATCTGCTGCCTCCTCTTTTGCTCCATGCTTCCGAGGCGCTGGCTGGGAAAAAGCAACGAACAGTAAGGGTCTATTTGCCATCACCAGGCCCCTTACCTCTTCTATCACCTCTTCAGCTGAAGAACACCACCTTTTTCCTCATACTGCAACTGCTCTGCACCTTCAACTAGGAATGCTTTCCGCCTGAATGGGGCAGGCTGTCACACTTCATGCCCTTTTGCAGTCACTGTCAACACTGTGATGCCTTTATTTTTTCCAGTGCCCTTTTCTTCTCCATACAGCCAGTAACTTAGAAGCACACAAGATATTTTTAGACCTAACTTAGTGGTACCTCAGGTCTGCAATCAGGTGACTCATCTGCCAGTGCTATTTACTTTAGTTTTACATTGAAACTGGGCAATTACAGCCCTGAACAGCTATTTGGAGACCATATTTCCTGGTTGTGCTGTCAGAGTTTGCACGCAGTGTTGTCTTTGTGCACTCAGGTACACGTCTGAAGGTTTTCTAAAGCAGGTGGAGAATAAAGCCCTGGGCTGTCACACCTCTTTCCTCTGCCTGCTTGTAAAACCACCTTCCTGTGCTTTTTGTGACACCAAATCATTGCCAGATGATCCAGCATGCTCTGCTGGGGACACTCCCCAAGATGACAGCTTGCGAAGGATTGTTGCAGGATTCGGGTCATGGCCAGAGTGTAAAGGTGGCATTTTTTCCCTAATGAAAGTCTCTCTCACAGCTTTTTCTTTTCAGAGGGAGAAATCTCTGCAGCTCCCAGAGCCATTTATACTGGTTTAACGATGCTCAAGACATTTATCCCGGGGAAGACTTCTGCCTGAGCTCCCTCTTCAAACCTACTTATTTATAACATCCTTTCCTCCAGTTCTTGAATCCTTCACCTGCATGAACATCTCCTCTAGATCATCTTTATTGAATACAGTTAAGTGTAGCTCATGGGGTTATTGAATTGCAGGCATGAACTTAGCAAAATGAGATAAATCACTCACATATTAGCCTCTCTCTATTACACACATCTCCCCCTCAGGCATTTTTCCATAAAACAGATACTATATATCAAGTGTTTGAATATTTGAAGCAGCTAAGGCAGGCTTCTCACAGTGAGAAGGCACACAACAGGAATGCACCAGCCCTCTCTGAAGGAAGCTTTACTACCTAAAATATTTATTAGAAGTAACACCCTCTGCATGAAGCTTGAAGGGTAAGAGCCTGAGATGGAGTTTGAGCTATGTTTCCTTCTATCAGTTTCTGTTCCATGTGGTGCACCACCACTTATCCCTGGCACAGGAGGGGCAGTGCCCCTCCTGTGGTCACTCACCAGTGTGCCCCAGCCAGGCACCAGCTTTGCCCCCACAAATCACCAGTTTGAGAGAGATGTTTTGTCTTTGAGAGATAGTTGAGTTGATTTGGGCAGAGGCAGCAGTAGGAAATGTTGATGCTTTTTGGGGATGCAAAAGGGACTTGGGTGCATGCTCAGACCCTGGCATGGAGGGGAGCAGTGGGTCCTGGTACTGTCCACTACCAAACCTGCCCAGTACCTGCAGCACCTTCAGATTCACACCCCTCCAAGGTATCCCAGACCACTGGCTTTCCGTCTTCTCTAGGTGGTTTTCATCCTGACACTCCTTTTAACTTCTCTTACCACGGCCTCACCTTTGGTTATGTTCACAGTCCACCTCACATCCACGTATTTCCATCCTGCCTTGTGGTTTGACAAATCTCAGGGTTTTGGTGGACTTTTTTCCCCCCTCTTGCATCACCTTGTCTGACTTGGAAGACTGAGGGGGTTTGGTGCAGGTTTATTTGTGGGATCCTGACCACCAACTGCATCTGCTCCAAGCCACTGATGCTGTAAGAATTTTCAGAAAAAATGATTCACTGAAATATCAAGAAGGGAAAAAGATATATGCATATATACAATAATCCACTCTGATTCATCACCGTGATCAGAAACCACTCAGGATAGGCACATGCACAAGATTGTGTTCTGGATAGCTCTTGGATATTAATTAACATTTTATAAATAATTAGCATAATCAATATTTTAAATCCTGACATCATTAAGGATCTAAATAGGTGTATTTGGAACCTCAAAGAGTATAAATTAACTATTTGAGGTGCCTCTCTCAATTTTTACAATGAACTAATTAGGTTTCCAGATAATGAAACCTAATTTTCAGTGTAAAAGTTTAAGTTTTTTCTCTGGAAATGCCTTTAATTAAGGAACAAACTGCAAATTCAGTTGCAGGCATGACAGCTACGCATTCCAGAGTCCTCTGTCTGCAAAAGGCTTTCCTTCCCCATTTTGCAATGTTCTGTAAGACACTGGTGCAAACAAAAGATGCACCACCCCTTTCCCTGCCTGTGGCCCTGCACTCTTCAAGACCCCTCTCAAAAGCACGGAACCCCAGGAGCAGCACTTCTGGCTGCAGCACCCCTGGGCCCTGCACAGCAGGATCAGCCACTGCCCCTGGGCATACAATGTGCTGAAATCAAACTGGGGGGAACTTGCCTTTCATCACTTCAAATTGCAGGTTCATGACACCTTATACCCACTTTGTCTTCCAAACCCAGATTCCTGCTTGGATATTCCCTGTTCCTTTATGGTATGGGCACATTCCTAGTTTACAGTCACCACATGGTGCAGCATAGGTTACTACATTAAAACACAAAACCTCTGTGATACCATTTTTTCTCATTCCCAGTGAATTGGATTTCATACTTTTTATTTTCTGCTAAAAATCCCCAAATAGACAAACATGACAAACAAGCTTTCATGCTAACATTTTATGTTGATCCGTTTTCCCTGTCTTCTTTCCTGGTGGAAGCTAAAAAAATCACTTTTAGAGCCCTTTCCCACTCTATAACATTTTAACCCAAATGATCCATCTTCGGTAAGCATGACACAGCACCTGGGTTTTCAGAGCAGCAACTTGTCACCTGTGCCATCAGCTTCCCCCCCCCCATGACTGCATCTCACTGTACACACATTTGGGGTGCTGCACTCATCAGAATTTGGCAGGCAAGGGCCGAGCAATAAATCCCCAGGGGACCTGAGAACAGGACTGCAGGTCCCAGCAAACACTTGGCTTCTGCACCTTGAGGAACCAGGTGCAGCTGCAGACCATCAGCTGGTCTCCTCCTCCAGCCCCTCTTTGGGCCATTAGATCTGCCTTGGAGCATCCACACACTCTGCAACCTTCCACTTGGAGAAAAGGAGGTTTTTCAGCAGACTGTCCCTTCCAACAGTAGGTCCCCACAGCATCTTGAGCCAACGTCACCCTGCTGAGCCCCAGGGCGCAACACCATCCAGCACGACTGACCAGCACTGATCTTTCCCCCTCCCCTCCAACCAGCAATGCCTGTGCCTCCTGGAGAGTGGCAAAAGCACCTGATTGTAAACAACAGCCTCACCTCCTCACCCACTGAGCCAGGGCTGGATGAGATCTCGTCTAGCAGCTGCTCGTCAGCCCCAGGCACTGACTGCCCTTCACTCAGGAGGCACAGGATGCTCTGTGACAGAAGTGCCCGTGGGGGTCTCCCAGCAGGGCCTCCAAGGAAACTGAGGGGATTTCCAAACCAGCTGGTTTTGTCTGGTGTGGAAGTAAATTGTGTGGCTATCCTAAATACCTGCATAGCTGGCAGTAGTGGAACATGTATTAGTTTATAAAGGGATTTCCAAGTTCCTGAGCTGGGAAATCATGCTCCTTTCACATTTTCCCAATCTTCTGAAAGTAATGTGGGGCAGAAAGCCAGGGCAAAGCCTGACGCCTGTGCACAGAGGCCATCAGGAGCCCGAGCTGCATATGGGCTGTCTGCACTGAGGTGAGCACACCACAAAGCACATATGCACCACAGGGATCATTCCTGACATCCTAATGCAGGATTTATCCCCAAAGAATCCTTCTTCACAGCTTGCTGGGTATCTCCATATTCTGTTTTACAGGAACAATGGCAGATATGAAGAATGCTACACTACTTATTGTCTTCCCTACCCAGTTAATGGGAAGAACTCACTAAGGCAGAGCTTGACTGGTGTAGGATGCTTCACAAGTCCCCATGTATACAGTGAGAAGCACAATAAACAGAAATAGAATTTTAATGTAAAAAAGTTGATCAGTAAGAATAGCTCTGTGCACACCAGGACAGCATCCTGTGAGAAGACCATCCAGCAGATACTAAAGGCAACTGCATGAACCGGAAACACAAGTGAAGGTCACGGTCATATTTTGGCACAGTGGGTTAGGAGAATGAATGAGCTCCTATGGACGACAGGAGTGATATTTACACCTCAGGGCAAGACAATACCTGTTTGCCTTCTCACAGAGTGCCTTTGGGACAGGCATAACCATGGGCCTTCCATAAGGCTTTTTTAGCTCCATCTCAGCACTCCTGTAAGCACAGTCCTTACACAAGACCCTGCTTCATCACGCTTCCTTCCTCAGTCAGCCAGCTGCATTTCTTATATGGGGTGGCGGAGAGGCTGCTGGCTCTTCAAACACTGTTGGTGAAGCATTGTACAAATTCAAAGCTCCCACAAATATTAAACAAAGACTTATTCCAAGGATATGGCAGCTTTTCCACATCCCAGGCTGAGCAAACAGAAACATTTTCCCAAAGCACATGCTGTGAAGGTTATCCTTGGTTATTTCTGTGGGCACAGAGTTATGTGCCAAGATGTGCTGCACAGCTTAAATAACAACCATTCCTGCACTAGCCCTTTCACCATCTTCTCTGGCTCAGATGGGAGCACTCAGTCCACCTAAGTAGGACCAGAAAAGCAAAGGGATAAATTCAGAATGAGAGCCAAGGAAAAACACCCTAATCCTGGCAGGCTAAAAAGTGCCTTTCAACATTTCATGACATGGGAGCTTTCAGAGCAGTGATGAAGCTCATCCAGATTCCCATCCTGGGCTGGAGCTGGTGTGCATCACTCCAGGGCAATGGCTTCATTAACATCAGTGCCAGTGCCCTGCTCTCCAGCACAGGATCACTGTAAGTACAGACAGTCCTCTGGAGATGGCTCCTGCCATTGCTGACGCCAGCCACCAAGATAAAGGCTGCTTGAAATCCTCAAGGAGAGCAACTTACCACAAGAGCCCTGACGGAAGCAGTAGCTTTGTTTCTGTTTTGCTTTCAAAGGGTAATCACCTTTTTCCAATCTCTCCTACTACTGGAGCACAGTTTGTACATCTCATCATTCAGACGTCTGACAAATTATTTCCGAGTGTTCTTTATCCATAGCTGTGACAAGCAAATTACACCAAATTAAGCTCATCTACCTTGGTCTCAAGGGACACTGGCTATTAAACTGTCTCAGAACTGGCAGCCTGAAGCACTGTCACCACTCAGCCTACAGGAAGATGTCGAGACAGCTGCACTACCCAACAAAAAAAGGGGGCTCTGTCCAGGGGAGGAACTAAAATAAGGTGCAGGGAGCACCACATTACTTATACCTCCTGCAGAAACAAGGCTCAACAACAGCAACATTTACTCCAAAATGGCAGATCTGCAACTTCACCACTGGCTCCAAGAAAGAATCTGTCTTTCCTTCCTGATACACAGTAAGTACTATGAGATCATGCAGGCTCCGTTACCCTATTTGGTGGCAGTCAAACTGATGAACTATGCCCAATAATGAACAGCCACAACACAAGAAAGGCAGAGATCATGTCTTGCCTTTCAGTAAAGCCAGGATGGGTTTGGGGGAGACACAACAGGAGCAGCTTAGTGTTTTAAAGAGAAATTTCAGGAAGAAGCTGATGGACACCAGGGAACAGCACAAGCCACTTCTTCCTCTAAAACCTTCACTTGCCACTGACTCCAACCCTTGATCTCACTGCCACCTCTGCTGGGGTCTGAACGGGCAAGAGATATACAACAGAGTGAAAACAATAGGAACAGATTCCAAGATCCTTTTTCACAAAGCTTAAGACCATTTCACATGACACTGTCAACTTCTGCATGCTTCGCTCACACTCGTGTTTCAGTTGGCAAAGGAAAGTTAACTTCACTTCCCATAAAATAACATTCAAATGATCAGCGTCAGAGAAACGTGCTGCTCCATGCTGTTGAGAAAGTTTTGTGCAATGCTGACAGGACACTTGGGACTCAGGCTGCTACTGCCCCTCAGAAACACAGAGGAACGTTCTTTTGGGGGAGCCCATCGAGCACAAATGAGATGCCAAGGGCCACCATGCTGTTTGAACAATGGCACCTACCTACCTGCCTCCTGCATTAAGGATCTCTCCGAGAAAGCAAAGCATGGAAACAAACTCCATAAAAATTAAGCACTGCACTCAGAAAATGAAAAGGAATTTTGAGAGATGAGTCTTCTCCTGTCCAGGCTTGCCATCCCAGCTGCCCGAGCAGTTTACCTCTGACCAATGAATCACCCCAAATCCAGAAGAGACTGTGCCCAGCAGTGTGGCTTCAGAATGAAGGAATCATGGAATCTCCCGAGTTGGAAGGGACCCACAAGGAGCATCAAAGTCCACCTCCTAGTCCTGCACAGGACAGCCCCAAGAATCACACCATGCATCTATGAACATTGTCCAAGTGCTTCTTGACCTCTGACAGGCTTGCTGCAGTGACCACTTACCTGAGGAGCCTGTTCCAGCACCCAACAACCCTCTGGGTGAACCTTTTCCTAATATCCAGCCTGAACATCCCCTAAAATAGGATGCTGAAAGAAAATCTGAACAATGGCCTACCTCTCAGCTGGGTATTGCTTGGGCACTGCCATGAGCAACTGAGTGCATTGAGTATCTTCCAGTTTATATACACACACAGAAAAGATCAAGACAGAATCAGTCTCCTATTTCTTCCCTCGTACTGTTTCGCCAACCATTAATGCTGAAAAATCCTCTTCAACAGTGATCAGTGCAAAAGTTGTTTATTTCTTCTTAAAGCAGTGGGGTTTTTGCTGGGTATAAATGCAGAGCTGCCACAAGCCAGGCTTGCCAGGAGTGCCAAGGTTAAGATGCAATAGGACATTTATCCTCACAATCAAGCTTGTATCCTGTTTCCAACATAAGCCTACTCAAAACCAATTTGTTCTTTAAGCAGAGTAACAAAGACAGGCTTCCAGACTCCAGCTATTTGACCTGCACTCAGATGAGTCCAGGTAATTGTGGGTGAAAAAGGAAGAACTTTGAAGTTCTTGAATCCATTGGTAACAAAAGCTGAGCCAGACAAGGAAAAAGGCACATCTCACACACCAGCTGCTGCCATCTCCTTACAGGAATTTGTAACTCCTCTATTAAATGTTCTCAAAGGTGCTTCTTCTTCCTCCCTTTTCTGTAACCCTCACGTAAAACCTCCATCAAGAGCATAAAAGGAACAGGATTAATGCTTGGGATTTTTTCAAACAGTTCAGAAAAGTAATTTAGAGCCTTGCTCTCAGTATTCCTAAAGCCAGTATTAAAAAGGTTATTTGATGCAGAAGATAATTTATAATTATCATGACTAGAAAAAGATATAATCATACGCCATCTTGAAGGTGTCAGAGGTTATACCAAGCATTGAAAAACCTTTTCTTTCCACAGTCCTAGAGAAAGAAATGTCAAATCCCTACCTCATGACCAGCTGACTCAGAAATCAATACAAGTCAAATATGAAGATTTTTACTTTGCTGTAGGATCTGTTTGTTGATGTAACCTGCAGTACATCTACTAAAAACGGGAATGCGAATGAATGAAATTACTGAGAGCAGCAGGCTATTCAGAACTAAATGCAGAGTATAATTTAGTTTTGTTATATTTAGTTGATAAGCTGCATCTTCATCTCAAATAATTCTTAATAGGAAAATTAAATTCAAGTGTAAACTAATGGCAAGAGTCCTTTTTGTCAGCTGGATACATCTTCCTTTACAAGTCTGCTACTTTTAAACAAAGAACTAGCGACATCACAATATACTGCTATGAAATAAATTCTGCTTTAGTATGAATATTAACTGTTATGCATTAATATGAATATGCATAAATAGTAAACAAAAATTCCAGGCCAACAGAGCTTTAACCAAATACAAGTTAAACCTGTCACCATTTGAGTATCTGCGAACAGTCCAGAGAGACTAAATAGGCAAGCTTAAAGCCTACATATAAATTAAGGACAAAAAATGCTCTAACTTGAAAATCAAACTAAAAAGAAATTTAAGGCTTCCCACCTATATATGCTTTTGTTCCAGAAACTGAGAAAAGCCAGATTTTGACACTACTAATGTGAAAACTAAGAGAGCATCACACACAATCACTAAAGCAGCATAAACTCTGCACTCAGATTTTCTTCTTTAGTTTTTAGTTTCCTGAATACTTGAACCTCCATCTCAAACATGGTTTGCCTTTCAGGTTGGCTAATGATTTGGCTTTCCTTTTGCCACCAGCATCTCAGTGCATTTGAATGAATCACACTAGTCAACAGTCACACTACGTGAAGCACTTGCAGAAAATAAATCCTGAGTATATTGCATATATTTATGCCATAAAATCATGATGTGGTACTAGATACCAAAATGAGTTACAGAAACCTCAGAAACACAATTCAGACAGGACTGTCACTCGATTTTGTAGATGAAAAAGACCTGTCTGATCTAGGAAATGTAGCTAGTAATAAACCTACTTTTCATGCACTTCTAGCTGATCGGCTACATGTACAGAACAAGAGTTACAATGTTTTTTTTCCTGATATTTAAAAGAAAAATTATCCTTTCTCAAGAGTTAACAAAAGGCTGCTCTGCAAGAAGAATTCCTGTTGGATGCCATTTCTCAGGACACCATTTGATAGAGATGTATGGATGGTGGAATGGGGTGTTGTCACTGATAAAAAGGAATACAGGCAAAGGTCATATGCAGATTTATGAAAAATAAATTTATTACATAACACCTTGTTTTAACAATGTTTGATTTTTTTTTTACTCAGAATACTTGTGTCATTCATGTAAAATAGTTTGATACAGTACATTGTATGTAAGTTTTTCCTCATAAATTCTAAGGCTCTCCTAATACCTTGTTCCTCTGCAGTAGGAATGGCACCCCTAAACAACGTGCGAACATTAAAAAAAAAAAAATAAAATCAACTGAACAAAATTTAAAATCCACTACACCAAGCTGGTTCTCAAAAATCATGACAAAATATCTCAGTGGATGCCGCACCTTTTTAGGAAATATCCCTCATGCTTTTTTAATCCCAAAGCATGCTCACAAATCATTAACACCAACAGGAAAAAAATATAAAACACTGTCTATGACAATCATTTTAGTTTGTTTGCTGAACCAAACATGTTTATATCAATGACAACATACTTATTTTACTATCAAATAGCAGCTTTATTACCAGTCAAGTCATAGATTTTAAAACAAAAACTTATGATGGAAATTAATCTTTGGGATGTTTTGTAATTGCTGGGAAAAAATGCAAACACTTTCATGTTCTTAAAAAAAAAAACTCATCATAGCAATAGTTGTCAGTCATAAAACATTGATCTAGGTGGAAGATGAACCAACCCACAAAAGTCACTAAAAATAAACTTCTATCAAAACTGTCTGAGAGTTACGGTTAGTTTGCTTTTTTGCCATGGTAACATATACTGTATGCTTCAAGTACCAGTTCAAAGATGTTGTGTACTATTGGTCAGATTAAGTTGTTACATCAAAAGAATTCACCACATACGACAACAAAAATGCTTGCCCCTAGCACATTTCACAGCTTCAACTGCTACAGACTGTCACTGAAAAAAATGCATCGGTCAGTCTGAACCATGTCAAGTAAACTACAGAAGTAGCATATCCACAACATAAACTGTGCTAGCACTTTCTTTTCAAGTCTAACCCCAAAACCAGGTACAATGCGGGAGCCACCACTCCACGCTGTGGAAGGGGGTGGATCGTGGCGGTCGGACAGGGTGGAGGTGTGGTTGTACAGTACATTCTCGTGGCCCAAGCCGGGCTCCAGGCAGGCAGCTGCGCGGCCAGTCCTGCAGCATAAGCAACAGTGCATTGTCGTCACTGGGGTGCAGCTCAGTACCGGTGAGTCTGATGAGAGTACTGTGGCGGCTGCTGGGAGGTAGCTGAGTATCCCATGCTGCTCTGTGGCTGTGATGTGCTTGGTCCGGGGTTGGGGTAGGCAGCATGGGGGTTGGAACGCTGCAGAGGGGTAGAAGCAGAGGACATGCAATCCTTTGTAACAGGGACATTGCAACACTGTTTCGACTACTGTTCTATTTCTTCTAGAGGTGCCATGCACACACAGTCTCAAAGCTGCTGAACTTCAGGCTTCTTTTCACTTACTCTGATTACAGCAGGTAATGAACACCAGGAACACCAGATTAGAAAGTGACACCTGCCACCCCTTAGTTATCCATCCTAGTTACCTCCTAGTGAATCTACACCCATAACAGTCAAACCTCTGGATGGCTACAATGCACCTGCACACTACACCCAAGGCTACCACTATTCCTACCAGTCATCTTAACCCACCTGCTCCCTTTCCCTACCAATAAGGTAGGCTGGAGTGGAGATCCAGACAATGCATCTCACTTTGCCTTGTTCTGGAGATTTTCACATATAAAGAATATACTTGCCACCTACTTGTGTAACCTAGGAGTAAAGGCTGTGACTGGGCTAAAGTGTCACCTAGCAGCAGCCTTAAAATACATGAAGGAATGTTTAAAGACAATAGACACATTAATGAGTGTAAATAGGTATTTCAGGGGAAAATGGCTGTAGATTGTGCCTTAGGAGGTTCAGGTGGGACACTGGAGGAGGATGGCTGAGATGATGGCAGAAATCAAAAGGTAATCTCTACTTGTTAACAAATGCTCAGAGGACACTACAAAACTCTAGAGAAGAGGGGAAGAAATGGCTGGACCAGCACTTAATGCCAGTTGGAACAAACAGCACTGCTTAACTTCACTGTTAGCACAGTGACCAAACTTTTGTGACATTTGTCTTCAGCCTTGAAGAGAAAGACTAAGTCACTCATAAACAGAAGAGTCACAGCTCTGGGTCACCCTTCTCCATGTCACAAATATAGGATGTGCTTCAGAGAACAAAAATCTTGAATGTTTCTTTTGCCCAAGTGTGACTCCTGGATGTAGGAAACTATCACAAGTTTAGCCACTTAAAAACTGACCATTCATATCAGTTGTAAACACTCTTTGCATCGTGACTTCTAAAAGAGACCTTAAGACAGAGGCAATGAAAAATCAGGTTCTTTCATGACACCCAGTGCAACAAATGGCTTTTGTTTAAGAACAAAAGTAAATATCCAATCCTTTCTAAATACCATTAAGTACCCAGAGGGGTTATCACAAGCAAAAGCTCAGAGCAGTGGAATTGCTCCAGCCTGTTTAATCACATTGCCTTTGGGAGCGTCACGCTGCAGATTTGAACAATAAGTCAAGGAAGTCTTGTGTGCCATGTGTCTACTATTTTTATGCAAGGCAGAAAAGGATACAAGGTCAACATGCCCTGCAGAGAGCAATTTGACTTCTGAGTGAATGGAGAAACTGTCTTAATGTGCCTTGCCCAGGAGATGGCAATCCTTCTTCACAAGCTTTATATGGGGAATTTTAAGCAAATTAAATAAAGAACAAAGGAACAGGTGTTTGGTTAAAACAGAGGGCTGTACTGTAACAGTTTGTTCGAAGTCTCCTCAAGTTGCAGTATCAGAAGCAAAAAAAATGTGAGGAATTTTTTCCAGGGAGACCTGAAACCATCAAGAGGCACCTCTTCACTGCTTTTGTTCTAGTGCTAGCACCTTTGGGTCTCCTCCCTTTGATTACCACATTTTCCAGATACCTTAACCAGAATAAATCTACCCACTGCCTTCTTGCAAGGCTAGAGGGAAGAAGACTGTAGTTTGGTTTTGTTTTTTTTGAAAACCAGGTATTTTGCCTCCTAGAAAGACAGCAAAAAGACTGGTCAGGAGCAGTCAAGCTACCAGGAAGAGCTCTTGAGATAGCAAAGTAGCAGTTATCACTATCTCAAAGGAAAAGTATTCTGAAACTATGTTTGTCAACAAGGATTGCCCCCAGCTGTAATCCTGGGATGGATCTCTGAGATGACAAAAGTTCCGCTGAGCATGAACTCAACACAAGTTAACTCCTGCTGAGGCAATTTGAGCCCTCTGACTTGTCAACTAGCAAACCTCAGCTCTGGCTCACGAAGTCAAAGCTGAGGTTTGTTCAAAATGCCACCAGGCAGCAGCAAAATGAGGTGAAGGGCATGTAAAGAGGGCACATAAATGGGGCTTGCTGGCACAGTATATACAACCACTGCATCAACCTCCTTTGATATGTGACTCCACCTGAGGGAAAGACTAAGAAAGTTATAGCTGCATTTGCCTTCTGTTCTGTGTGTGTTTTGAGGAAATAGTATAAAAGAGTCAAGAGACCAAAACATCAATTGACTGCAGCTTGCCTAATTGAAAGGGATGAAACTCCTGTAAAATTGCTTGAGATGGATAATCCAACTAAAAGAAGGATGACATTTATACTTAGAGGCACTCCACCCTGCAGCACTGTAGTTAAGGCTCACCACTGCCTCAAACAGCTCTGAAAATATACATTGTTCAAGGAGAACGACTTGAAAACTTGCAAAAATTATGTGTTATTGATGTTCTGGGATAAACTGAACAAAGGTACTTGGGGACTATATAAAGGGTCTCACAATAAAGCTTCTGAAAATGACCTTATTTTACATTTTTTAGTACTTCTGAGTTTTGGCCAGTGCTGGAAATATACAGATTTAGATAAGGATGAAGGTAATGCCCCCAGACGCAGCCTTTGAGGATATCTGGTACTCTCAGGAACTAACTCTGAAATGCAGGATTCCAAACACCACTGGAGTTGATGAAGAAGCAGTATCAAATTGAAAAAGCAAGTCAACTGCAGCAGTTTTACTGACACAATTCTCTAACTCTCCCTATATTTTGCTACAGCATATAAGCACAGCTGAGTGGGTTTCAATATCAGGGTCTCAGATTTAGATACTAATATTTAAATTACCTGAAAACATTAAAAAAAAATTTTTTTCTGGCTTCCCCTTGATTTCATCCAAGACTCTCTGCCAGCTCTCCTACTGTATTATGCATTCCATGTGAACCAGTATGCAATAGTTCCTGCAGACACACATCTCCAGCAGCATGCCTCCTCTTGAAATTTTTTATTCCCTAGGCTTCCAAAAATCTGCCGTTCTCTAAACTGCTCCTGCATGTATCATTCAAAGTCCTCCCTTCTCCTCTTTTGTAACTTCTTTAACTGTTTTAATTACAGGTTCTGTCCTTAACTGTCTTCTCCCCAGTCTCCAGTAGGAATCCCATCCAAATGGAAAAAACACAGGTGTCATTCCCTGAGATGACTTCAAGGTATTCCTATGCTCCAGGCTCTGATTTCCTAATGTCTGACCACACACTCAAACGTAGGAAGGCTAGAATATCTTTTTCAAGTTTTTCTCCAGTTTTTTTCCCTACACTCCTCATCTTCCTCACTCACTGACTGTCACCACCTCACCTGCCTTCAGATCTGTAATGTTTGGCTTACCCAACCTGGAATCTCCCTTGATCTGTAAAACAGATTATGACAGCATCGTGACACATCTTTGTTTGCCATTCAGAATAGTGTTTTCACATGCATTTGTCCAACTAAAACTCCTGTTCAGATTCTTACTTCGCATGCTGTTTACTGCAATATCTTTTGCCTCCTACCACTCTGGGCTTGCTCAAGTAAGAAATGTCATTTTCAGATGATACAGAGCACATAGCATAACAGGGTCCTGGTTCACAACCAGCATTCCCTAATATGAAGGTAATAAAATAGTAACTGTAATAAAATCTGATCCTAGTTTCCTTACCACTAACCTAAAGAGTATCAGCAAATCAACAAATCATCAAGTAAATGAATCTGAAAAAAAAATTGAAAGATGCCAAGAAATACTAGTTAATACAGTGACACTTATAAAATTTTTTTTTTAGCTTGGAGAAACACTACCGTCAACATAAGAAGCAAATACCACATACGTGAATAAAACAAATACCTGATAGTCTGAGGTCATAATAAGTCCACCTGAGGTAGTGGTAGGAGGAACAACTCTCACTTTTTTCAGTGGGGGTCCCTGTGTGTGACTGTTGTCTTGATTCCCTGGATGACCAGTTCCATTAGTATGGTTATTGCCCTGCTGCTGCTGCTGGTTCTTCTCAATTGTTCAAACACAAAGAAAAATTTCAACTCAAAAGCAGTACATGAAATAACATGAAAAATCAGGAAATAGTGTGAAAGCCAGTGAAACGTGATGATACTGTTCTTCTAGTACTTACTTTGTCTCCTTTATCATCTGGTTCTTCTTCTGTTAAAAATTCCCGTTTTGGGTAAGGGATTTGACAACCTGCAAAAACACTGCCCCCCAAAAAAGTCTATTTATCACTGTATTAGAACAGAAGGGTTAGACCTGCAAGATTCATACTTCAGCCATACCTGTAACTAATGGAGAAGTTTCCCTGTCTTACTATTATCATCATAGTCCAAACTTAGTAAAAACCTATTCACATTTGATTTTAATGTTCAGTTGACTCTTACACACTAACAAACTCCTAATAGTTTTTTCATGGTTTCTGCTAACTGTTGGCTGGAAAGGTATGCCACATGTAAGGTATCAGCAAGGGCACAGAGAGCTATCTTAATCCAGCTACCGTGTAATTCACAATCTCAAGAATAAATAAAAACAATCCTGGAAACCGCATTTACTATTAATAAAACCACCTGGTAAAGAACTAGAAATGTCACCTGTCAGTTCATATCTCATGGTCCATATGAATTTGCTACTCTAGCACAAGCTAATGTTTACCTGCCCTTAATCAGGAGAATGTATTTATAATAAAGTCTCTGCACATCTGTTAGCAATACTTATGGTGTATTCACATTAGAAGGCCAACCGAAAGTTGAGAAAAAAGCCAAACACTGTCTTAAAAACAGTTTCTGGAAAAGCCAATCATTCACATGACTTTAAATCACAGAGAGGGGTCAGAAGACATTAAAAATAATCCAGTAAGTTTTAGTGAAATAATTTAATTTTTCATTAATTGCTTATAAACATACATAATTTATAATTTTTTCCCTAGATAAGGGTAGAGAATCACACACAGGATACATTAATAGGGTAAAATCATGCTCTCTGGCTAGTCTTTTGGGAGGGGGGCTTAATTTTTAATGAAATATCCTCTCCCTTTTGTAAACCTGCTTGTGTAAACAAAACAGACGAGTGTCTACAAAACACAGATTTAAGTTAAGAATGACAGCACAGAGGCACAGAGCTGACTTTCCCCACCCACTGAATTTACAACAAAGGCTAAGATAGAAAAATGTAAACTAATTAGCAAATGTCATCTGGCATTCTGGAGCAGAGAAGTGGACCTGTGGGCACTTAGCAGTTGTCTACCAAGATCTGTAGCATGCATAATCAACCTGTCAGTGAATAACAAGATTAGTGGTGCAACTAATAGGATCAAAGTTTCATAAAGCAAGAGATTAATAAAAATGCTACTTAATTTTAAAAACCACAAATGGCATTTCAGTGGTTTTTTTGGTTGTTAGTAAGTATTTAGCTCAACATTCTGAAACAGGGAAGAGAGAAAGTACACACTTCTAAAGCACCTCTGAATGTACTGTAGGTTAATAAACCGACCACTTACTCGGATGTGGGAAGAGGATCTTCCAAGAAATAGGGATCCTGCATAGCCTGTTCTGAGGTAATTCTCTTTATTGGATCCATAGTGAGCAATTTCTGAAGCTGCAAAAACCAAAAGATAAAAAGCTCTGCATTACCAAAACCTTTCACAGATATTTCACTGTATTGCTGAAAGATGAGATGGTACAAATGTGTCTGAACAAAAAAGCCTGACCATAAATGGCACATGCACATCCTTTTCTTGTGTTAAAATAAGTTCATTTTCTATCAAAGAACACTTATTTCACTTGCAAAGCCCAGGACACTCAGTTCCAGTCACAAATATTGTATCAAAAACATTTAGAAAGCTTCCACGATGTACTAGCAAGCTTTGATCATAAAATAGTTTGGGTTGGAAGGCACCTTTCAGGGTCATCTAGTCCAACCCCCCAGAATGAGCAAGGACACCTACTAGATCAAGTTACTCAAAGCCCCATCCAGCCTGGCCTTAACATTTCCAAGGATGGGGCATTCGTAACTTCTCTGGGCAATATGTTCCAGTGCCTTACCACCCTCACGTACAGAATTTCTTTCTGGTACCTAATCTACATCTATTTGCTTTCAGTATAAAGCCATTACCTCTTGTCCTACCAAAAAACAACCCAAAAAATCCCTCTCTAGCTTTCTTGCAGGCCTCTTTCAGGAGTCTGCAAGGTGCTGTAAGGTCTCCTCAGAGCCTTTTTCCCTCGAGGCTAAACAAGCCCCACTCTCTTCACCCTATCTTCACAGGAGATTATCTTTATGGCCCTCCTCTGGACACAGTCCTCCAGGTGGGGTCTCATGAATTAGGAACAGCAGACCAGAGTGATTCTATTTAGCTCCAGTGCTGAACTGCAGCGATGCTCTCTAAAAGCAAGTTTCCTAATCAAAAAGGACCGATGTACATGCACACACTTCTTCCCATCCACCCAGTAGCTGTGCTGGACAACCAACACACAGAGACAGAATGAGGTAACTTTTGGATACCACACCAAAACAGGAAAACAGAGAGCTTCCACATTTCACCAACAGAATACAGTGTCCCAGGCAAAGCTGCACCATGATGTATTGTCAAAGACAATGGTTTTTAAAAGAAATATTACACTTCCAACCTCTTTTTTTTTACTGTGACTCTAACAAGATATGCTGAACCTACATATACAAATAATATTAATTTTTACATTTTCTATTAATACTTTTTACAAGATTCATACATTTACCTTTTTATAAGCATCCAATGTCCTGATGTAAAGTCTGAACCGGTCATGACCTTTCAGTAGCTATTTAGTGAGCATTCATAACCACAACACAGACCTCCATGCTACAAAAGCTAAAGTTAGGAGAATACATTTCTCTCCTCAGACTTCAGTTTTAATGGCATGGTTAAGAACATAATAAATATTACCACTGTAAATCCAGTTTTGTTTATCATGTCATCAACAAGGACTCACAGTAAGTTATTTCAGCTAAGTTTTTGCAGAATATCAGTTTAAACAGAACAATTCTTATTCTCTCAAAAAGCAATCCAAAGAGCCCCAAAAGGAAAAATCAAAATATGAGAAAGAATTGCCAACACGCTGACAAACAATATAAAACCACCGCAAAATTCTGGCATAATTTCTGGCAACTGAGTTATAGAGCTGTTCATCACATGATGACAAAAACTGGTCATAATCAGCCACAGAAAACAGAAAACACAAGAAAAGTTTAATAATTGCACAACCATTATCCACCCAGGGAATCAAAACTCCTATTCTGCTCCCCTGCTCAGAAGCCAACACAGAAGTGAATCTTACATTTATAATTAAAAAAATATTTTCTTTTCTAAAAACTGCTTGATAAAAAGATCACCTGGCTAAATGACATAATAGATATGCAATAAACTTTACAGATGAGCAATTAATGGGACAATTAGCTCATATGAACCAAGGTAACCACATCAAAGAAACATCACTCAATTAACCAGAAGCAGCAGCTGTGTACCCATTTTCCAGGACACAAATAAATAGGAAAAAAAAAATCAGGAATGTGAAAGTGGAAAACAAAAGTAAGCTGAAAAAGCAGGAAGGAGTCAAACTTGTATTATGTTAACACATCAGTTAGGGACCATGTCCATGAATGTCAGCAAAGAGGGGAAAAAATATGGTTAGTTCAAGCTGGGAAACCAAAACATTTTATTTTTAGCAATGACAGCAAACTCTGAATTTACTAGTTCTGAAATTATTAGTTCTGACATATTTTACAACAGTAGATGCAAATAACTTTTTTAATATATTCTAATGCAGAGAGCAAAAAGAAAAGTAAGATACTTGTATCTTAAGAGTGATCATGGGGAAAAAACTGGTACCACAAGATTCACTGAACTTGTTCAGGCTCTGCTAGAGAGGCCTAGGGTGTTCAACTGCAGTTGAGCCTAGCCTCAAACAACAAGAGTGTAAATCTAAGGCACCTTTGAATTTTGGCAGGTCCTGAACTGTGTTTTGAAATGTTATTTTGGGAAGCTCAGATTTTTTAATGGGATCTGATTTTGAGTGAATTATTCTGACAGACAACAGTTAGCATAAAACTGGAAGATTCTATTCCAACTGATTAACTGTGTACTTTACAGAACTTTCCTCACATCCACATCTATGGGAGGTACAAAAGAACACAGCTACAGCTACACTACTAAATACCCTGTGTTTCAGCTTCTGTGACACTGATTGACACCATCCAAATCACACAAAGCCCTCTCTCTTGCTCTCTGTTACGTGAAGCAAAGATGGGTGAGGTACCAGATGAGGAGTGTGTTCAGCCTAGGGTCCGTACTCAAACTCCCCTTCTGATGCTGCTGTTTTGTATTAACAGATATGACCAAGGATAGAAGGGTGCTAAGTGGTCTGGTAAAGGACACCATTCCTTGATTCTGCATTTTAATGTAACCATTGTTTTTTGGTGAAAATACAAACATGCTGAACATATTCAAACAGTTACAGCCCTGTTGTGATACAGCAGAGAGAAGAGAAAATGCTGTAGTAAGTGTCTTAAAATATTCTCATGTGGTCACTTTGTGTCTCATTTTGTTGTTCTATTGAAAACAATTTTTCATCATGCAAGACTAGGAGAACAGGTAAGAAGTTTCAGATTGGTTTGGACAGGATAAGAGAAGCTAGTTCAGTCAGAGAAAGTCTTATTAATGACCTCTATCAGAGAAGACTGGTCTCCTTGCTTATGTAATATCTCTAATGTTTCATCAACTTTTAACTTCAGAGAGCAGAGACATTTCCACCTAACAGTGAAAATGCCAGGTAACTTCTTACAATCATTACCTGATTCAGTAGATTTTACTTTGGGTTTTAATCTGAACTTGAATATATGCTCTCTTTTATACTGGTTGCAGTATAACTCACCTGCTTGGAAATCTGCTCATACAGTATGCCACAAGTAGAATATTGCATCAGATCTGCTCTGACTGAAGGATATACTCCAAAAATTATACAGAGAGAAAAGTACTGAACAGAAAAAAAGATAGCTGCTTAAAAACCTTTGGGTCTGATTATCAGAGAAGGTACAGCTTCCAATAATTTGAATAAAACCCACATGGTCCTCAGATAGCCAGGCCTCTTAACCAGCTTTCCTTTTCTCCAATTTTTTCCTCTCACCTCCAAGATGACAAAAACTTTCTGTTTATTTCCCTTGCTCCTGCCTCCCACCTAAATAATCTATTTACTTTATCATCCTAGCCTGAAAACATTTAATATGAGTGGGAAATGTCAAGATCAGGAGAACAAGCATTTAGAGAGACTAGATATCCTTAAATTCTCTTTTCTCCATAAATAAATATATATACAATTTTAGTGGCTTGAATGTTATTTAAAACACTGCAAAAAGGCCCAACATCATAACTTCTGAAACAACACAACGCAGGCACTTTTCAGGGTGAGCAAATGCATAATTTTAACCATAGTCTTCATTAAAAAAAAAAATAAAATAAAGGTTATACATTCTAGAGAGAAAATAATTGTTGCACGGCTTCTGTGAAGTATTCATAAGAAAGGTGCAAAAGATTAGTGCATGGGAAGACATTAAAACTTCCCAAACTACATGTTCAAGTCTCAATTTTCTTTCTAAGTCTGTAAGATACAAGCTTGTGTAACAGAATCATATCATAGAATGGTTTGGGTTGGAAGGGATCTTAAAGACCATCTAGTTCCAACCCCTCTGCTGTTGACAGGGGTATTTTCCAGGTTGCTTGAAGTCCCATCTAGCCTGGTCTTGAACACTTCCAGAGATGGGGCATACACAACTTCTCTGTGCAATCTGTTCAGTGCCTCACCATCCTCACAGTCAAGAATTACCTCCTAATATACAACTCAAATCTACACTCTCACAGCTTAAATCCATTACCTCATGTCCTATCACTGCTTGCTCTTGCAAAAAGTCTTTCTCCAGCCTTCCTACATGCCCCCCTTACACACGGCTATAAGGTCTCCTCAAAAGCTTAATGACCTTAATAACAAAGACGTAAAAAACAATAGGCACTTAGGAATTTTTTCAAGTAAAAAATAAGTAATTCAAAGTATGCAATGCAGCAAAATAGCTAAGAGTTGCAGCAACACTGCAAATATAATTACAAGGTAAAAAGCACTTGATATTGAATCTAATCCAATGACACTCAATCATTTTATCAATGTGGAATGATACAGTGATTTTGCAATTCTCTGACTGCAGAGTATTGATTATTCCCAACTTCATTTATAAAAAAAAGTTAGTCACAGTGTACTTGACTCCAGTTCCACTCTTACTTTGAACAACTGTAACTTAGAGGAACAGTTAGATTTTTTTAATGTATGCAGGAACTTACCAAGTGGAATGCCTTACTATCTGGTTTAACTTTATGTTTTTCCATATATTTGATAAGGCTGCAGTTGGTATACCTAGATAAAGAGATAAAAGTGACATTTCTAATATGCAAATCATTGATACTACCAAGCTTTCTCAGTAGCCACAAAATATATTAATAAGAACAGTTTAGTCTCCATTACAAAATCCACCAAGCAGGGAAAAAACACAACTACTAACACTAGAGACTGCTTAAAAATCAGACACTACAGAAAAGCACCTATTTCCCTCATATGCTTGTAAAAACACATCACATCCACATAAAAAGCACACTTTTAACCCACATGCAGACAGCAAACTATCAATTGAATTTAAACTGCCTGTTTGCAGTTTTACTACCATACTATTTGGTTCTGTATATTTCTCATGACAGTAAATATGGAAATAAATATTAAGCCCATCTGAACACTCGCCTGCAATGTACAGGTTGCTACAAGAACATTCATAAACTTCCTTTTTTAAAGAGGACCTCAAAAGTAAGGTTTCTAAACAGTTACAATAGCATGGCAGATAAAAGAGCCCCAAATCCCTCAGCATGGAAATCAAGCAACAGGGTAGCACTTAAAGTGCAGGTATTAGACTATCAATGTGACAGTAAAGTTGAAAGATTTTTTTTTTTTTTTCCTCTTTAGCCTTGGTAAGCTAACCTAGTCACCAAACTTGAAAATTATACCCACTGTTTGCTGGAAAGAGGATAAGGTTACCATACCCCTTTTATTCAGCTACTACAGAAAAATCATTTCCAATACAACAGATTTGGGAACAGCTGCGACAAACTGCTTTACAAACTTCCAAGCTGTGGGGGGTCCTATAGGCCTCACCTATTCCACATCTGCTGCCTTACCATTTATAGGTTGTCTCTGGCTACTCTTCTGATTCACACCATCTCCATTTCACCACTACAAAACAACTTTATTTTCCATTTTTCATAATCTAAGTCATAACAACTTCATAGTCCTTGTTTGGCATCTACACAGAAAACAACCTGAGCTACAAGAAATTTAGTGTAGGATGGAGATATAAGATATGCTTTCTTGAGAAAGCTCAACTCAGACTTACGTGTTTCTCCGGAAATCTTTCATTAAAGTTGAATGTTCAGGCATCTTTTTTATGTCTTCCCAATCTTTATCTGCAAAATCAGTATTAATTAACTTTTTCCCCCCTTTTTCCCCAGATAAAACAAAGGGTTTCCAAGCATCTCCATAACCATGATTTTTTTTTAAGTCTGCTTCTCTAACCTTGCAGTTATTTCTTTACATTCTTTGGCTCAGATCCCTTTATCACCTCTTCACAATAAATCTTACCAACACTTAAGAGATTCGAGCTGTGTGCTGATTTGTTCAAGAACTTGAAAAAAACAGACGCCAGCTACACCGAAGATCATCACATGCCCAAAACACAACACAGATGGAAAATACATCAGGCACTGTGCTTGAACCCTTCAGGACTGTTATTTAACCTATTTAGATACAGCTGTATCTCAGGAGTATATACGACTGTGGCAAATGCTGTCTCATTCTAAGGGATTCTCCATTCTGACAGCACTTTTTTCTATAGGATAATGCCCAGAGGTGCTTGTGTGAAGTCCTCCTGTCTCAACCTAAAAGAAACGCTGTTAGCCAAAGAAAGTTAAGAAAAAGTAAGATTTACACATTCACACTGAAGGACATTTCATCTCAACTTCTCTAGAAACAAGGCCAAAATGGATTTAAAAATGTAACAAAAACTTACTTACCAGTACCAAGCCTCAAACATATTACAATCTAACTCCTAAACAGGCTCTGTGAGCAAGCAAGTTTGGCTCAACTCAAATCTTTACTGCAGTAAAGTATTTAGTGAATAAGTAAATCAGAGATTAATTATTCAATTATTACTTAGTTAAACAAAGTATTCTCCTCTTTCCCCAAAGGCATGGGAAACTGTTTAAAATATGGCAAGTGGCAATTAAAAAGCAAAAAAAGTTGCTGCAATTAAATGAAAAATGTGTCTTGGTAAGAACCAAAGATCTTCAAAGGTCAACTGCAGACCACTGGAAAGGATTAATTAAACTAATCATAAAATAATGAAAGTATAATCTATTTATATAAGCTACATAAAATCTAAATGAAGTAAAAAAAAGCATAAAAGGGTAAAATTCTAGGTTAAAAGCAAAAAGGAACAGTATTGCTTAAAGAAGCAAAACTAGGGAAGATTTTTCAGAAAATAAAAGTACGTGATATGCAAAGGCCACATTTCTGGGAGTCTCATACAGTACTATGGAAGCAATCACGTACATAGACAAAAAACGTCAAAGGGAAAAATAAGAACATACTTAATAAAATTCTAGAACCACACAAATGTAGAGACTGCAAAATTTGTGTGATAGGAAGAGGAAAGTCCACAATAGTAAAGAAAAACATTATTAACAGTGAATGGACAACAGCAGGGAACACAAGCAGTGAGGAGGAAAATAACCACGAATTAAAAATAAGGCCCCTGTTATTCTGACATCTTCAATCCTGTGAATACTAGACGACGAAGCATGAATTGAAGAGATGCCAGGCAGCCTTGCAGAAAAACAAGATATAACCAGCACTGAGAAGAAAATGCAACAAGTGATATCCATGTTGCAATTTGTTTTGGTTCAGCAACCAGTTTGTTCTTCTGGTTTGAAATAAAGAAATTTTTCTGACACCACAAACTTTCTACCACGGCGGGAAAAAAAAGAAATACCCACCCCTACTTCCAAATGTTATATTTAATTTAGTAAAAGTTAAGCAACTGCGTAATATTCACTAAATGTATATATTTTTGCTTGGTTTCATACAATTATCAGTTGCTTTTCAAATCTATAATCACTACTGAAGAAATGCAAAAATATTCCTCCTGATTGTTAATCACCCACCATTAAACACAATCTTTTAAAATAATAAAACACTGGTAACATGTATACAAAAAGATAATCCTATCATTAATAATAGGGAAAATACATAACTTGACCACTAGATTCTATAACTCATGAAATAAAGATGGTGTTTGAACAGCTTTGTTGCTTTGACCAGCTGCCACCCTCATATGCAAAGAAAGCAATACAGATATCTTTCTTTGGAAAGTAGTGATAAAAAAACACAGTATGTACCTGCAGGAAATCCCATTACATTGAATATTCTGTCCAGCTGGTCATGGTGATAAGGATTACTAGTTTTGATATCTTCTTGTCGACAATGGAATATTGGCTCTGATGTTAGCAGCTCTGCAAATATACATCCTATGGCCCAAATATCTTTAAAAAAAGAACAGAAATTAAAAAAAAAAAATAAATAAATCAATCTTTACAAAAGCATCCGGGTGAGAGAATGCTAGTGTGTTCAGCTTATCAGAGATAAAGTCCCTGAATTGAAGATGTCAAATTTCAATGTAGAAGTGGAATACTTCCTCTTCCTCAACTTTTTCTTTCAGCTGTGGATGGAAGTACACAATTCAGTAACTACACAGGACCCAAGAGAGTATCATACAAGTTCCTGCGTGTTTTTTTTTGTTGTTTGTTTGTTTTTTGTTTTTTTGGTTTTTTTTTAAGTACCGTTACCATTTAACATTGTAAAAACTTAATCCAGTTAAAAAATAATGTGAAGCAAACTATTTGGGTAATTGTGAATGCATAAAACACAAAGCAAAGCCAACCAGCATCTTGCTCATTCACTGCCTCACTGGTCTGGCCAAGAACGGTGTCACTGCTGATCAACCACCGAGTTTTATGTTCAATGACCCAAAATATACAAGCTGTCTGTGATACTGGAATAAACCAAATGCTACCTATAATACCTTGCAGAAAGATTAATGAGAAAATTGCTCCATGTTCATATACCTCACCCACTATTTTTCGTAACGTTAATTTAAGAAACTAAACCCAAAAACCCCACAACCTTTATGTTTTAACAGTTGCATCCTAATCCTCAAGTCAGATAGGCTGCATTTTCCCATTTTTTTTTCGAGTATATACAAATCCAATTTTTAACTTAAAGCAATGCTACACTGAACCTTGAGTGAACAAGAAAAGGTCATGAACAAGGACAAAAGCAAATGATGCAGTGAGCATAACACATTACTCAGTGTTTTTGCACAGTCAGTTTTTATCTACACTGAAAAAATTATGTACTAAAGGCTATGACTGCCCATGCAGTTTCACATGCTGCAAGCAGAAGAAAATGCCAGTAAAGTGAGGGAATGTGCAAATACAACAAATAAAGCAGTTTAAAGGAATGCAAAAAGAAATGTATTTGATTTTTAAAAAAAAAGTCAAATATACTTTTACTTCATACTTTTTCTGTTAAGTATTAACAGAAAAGGCATGAACATTAGAAAAAAAACACAAAACCTGAGTTCTGAGGAAAGAATTTCAGGTTACAGAAACAACATAACAAGCTGACATAAAACCTCCGTGTTTGCACAAAGCAAGTGCAGCATGGCAGGGGAAGTTATTTCTCAAAAAATGGTTGCCAGGCTGTAGCGTATGTTTTAAACCACTGCGTAAGAGAAAAACTACTTCCAGTCCTTTTCTGTACAGTCTCTCTCCCTTCCACAGCAGAGCTGTTCACCTCCAGTAAAGGTGAACCTCCCTCCAGCCTCCTGTTGGGCTGTTCCCCGTGTCCTACAACCCCAGCACACAGTGGCTCTGGCCCTCTGTCATCCATCTTTGAAAAAGACAGAGAAGCTAAAACACAGTTTAATTTTACAGTTTGGTTTCAGAGCAGCCAATGTATTCTCCATTCTGTACATTCCTTATTTCATGCATTTATTACACCAGATGATACCTTCTGCAATAAAATTAATGCCCTGCGCCTCACAGTGATCATAAGATGAATTCTAATAGCAGTTCAAAGATGCATCCATATTTTTACTGCCTCTTAACAGCATTTATGAAAGTCTTGTGTGAAAGCCACATAAACTTAGATTGTATCACAGGGCATTTGGAGCCAAAACCCAAAAATATTTCCCTATATAAATCCCTATATACAGCCAGAGGCCACAGTAAGCTAAACAATTTGTTAAAGACTAATATTTCTTCAAGAAACAAGTAACATACCTTTAACTCAGCTACTGCCCCTTGAACTATTTATCAATACTTCAGTATCTGGGCACAGATTACATAAAGAACCAAACTGTCCAATTTACTTACCAATAGCTTTGGTATAATGCCTTGCTCCAAGAAGTAACTCTGGAGCTCGATACCAGAAGGTTACAACTACTGGATCCAAGTCTGCTAAAGGCTTCAGAGGTGAATTAAATAATCGGGCAAAGCCCATGTCAGCTGCAAAATGCAAACAGAGATGCTTTAAAATATCAGGAAAACTATCCAAGTTTTCTTTTTTTTCAAACAGAGTTTACGTGTTAGTGCTACCATCACTGCTAAATAAAATGCAAACAGAGACTGTAGCAGATATGAACTCTGTGAGCAGATTTTCTTAAAGCTTTTATAGGAGTTACTGGATGGCATAATCTATAAAGTATATCATTATAAATCATTACTAACATGAGCCATTTAGAACAAAGAATTAACCACTGTTCTGCAGAAGCGCATCAGTTCACTTCTCAGGACACTGGCAAATCCTGTTTCTTTTTTTACTGATACTATCTGGTAAAATACTATGGGGTATTATAGGATGTTTTTTCAAAAAGCAGCAGGTTTTTAAAGTGAGCAAAATGCAAGTTTTTCAAAGGTTAGAATGATTTATAATACATACGTGCACATGACAAAAGCTCCCTCCTCATGAAGTTAGCTGTAGCAAGACTTCCTTCACACAAGAATAGCAACTAAGCCTACAGCATCTGCCTCTCTGCTGGTTTTCTGTCAAGATGTACTTCTGGTATCAATATACCAGTACTGAATACCATTTAGGCTATGATTTAAAAATTCTTGTTGTGGGCATCGTATCTTTAGAAACTGATTTTTAGAACTGGTAGTATATAACTGCCTAGAAAGCTGTCTGAACTGCCAAACATAAGTCATACAGGAAAAAACGGGCAGAGACTAAAATATGTAGCTTCTCCCATCAAAGTGCTTTTGCAACCCACCACTCCCCAAATCCCAAGACAGAGGGACTCTCTGGTGTAGGGATATTCAGATGCTGAGAAAGACTTGAATGAAATGAGATGAGTAGCAACTCTTAGGGAAAAGGACCTACACGCTATAGTTCAATCATTGAGGGAAAACTGCAGTGTAAATATGGGTCTCTAACTTGACTACTGAATCCTTAATTATTTTTTCATATGCTTTCCTATTTATGATTGTTTTAACGCATTTAAAAAGAGAAACATTTTACCATTTTCAACATTAAAATATCAATTACTCAAAATTGATCAAGTCACTAGTAACTATAAATAATAAGGAAAATTGCTGGCAGAAAGTGAATTTATGACTCAGAAAAACACAAAAAGCCTATAAAAATTATTTTAAGTTAAATCCCAGTTATGTATTTTTTAGGAAAATTAGTTACACTGGAAAGGTGGAAGCCCTTGGTATAGATATAACTACTGCATCCTTAAACTGCTGTGTCAATATCTTAAGGAAAAAAAAAAAAAAAATCTACATTTTGATAACACTTAGAAATTCAGGGTTTCTTTCCCTCTTCCCCTGCTGGGAATGGATGGCTCAGAGGACTGGTGGTCTGATACAGAATCTTTCACCTGTCCATTAACAGAGTGACTTAGTTGCTTTCTAAGTTATTCCCAAATTAATTCAAAACTCTTAAGTCAAGAAATAAATGGGTGGTCTACATGCAATTACTAGCAAGCAGTTGTGTACAGTGAACATCACCACCACTGTCGAAAGTGAGTATGCCCAGAGGATGACCTACATTCTCTGTTTGGGAAGCAACTGCTCCATGAAAAATAATAAGGTAACGAGGGAACTTTTCCTTCTGCTGTCTGTGTTGTGCCTGTTTTCTGTGCAGAAGACTTCAAACCTACTGTCAACCTTAGCTTGGAAGGGCATTAAAAACTTTCAGGGTAGGATCTGCAGAAGAATTCAGCCCTGGCCCATCTGCTCCCTGGATTTCAAAGGGCAAAGGAAGGACTAGAGCAGCACTGAATGCTCCAAGAAGATCCTACCCTGAATCATTTTACTGCTGTTTAACACTATAGTTCAGAAAAACAAAGCGGTAAGAACAGAGCAATAATGCAGAAGAATAATCTCATAAAAGAAAGCCAGAGGGAAGTGAAAAAGATGAACTAGCTTTAAAAAAACCCTTCCAAACAGAGCTGCCTTACCTTAATAAATGTAAGCAGCCTGTGAATTAGCAACCTGCTATCACAGCACTGCCATGATAATGCACAGCCCGATATGGTTTATTACTGTTAGACTACTGTTAATTTTTATTTATGTATTACTTTAATTTAAAACAGCTGAAGTTTCATAAATTATCCTCTCACTGCAATCAGTAATTCCCACCAGAAAATGTTACAATAGTGGGGTAGCATTGGGTCCTTCCTTCCCTGGTACACCCCAGGCTGAGCATTCAGCAGTAGTTCTAAGCGTTTTGGATAGGTTACTGTGTTTTCTGAACTTTTAAGATCCCTTGTGTTTATCTCCAAGGGACCTGTCTACACTTTCAAGAATATTTTGCAGGCTAAATGACACTTTTCATTCCATTAAAACATTTAAAGTTTGTAGCAATGAGTAGTTCCCTATTTAGATTTGTGTAAGCAGCAGCAAGATAATGTCATGGCATTACAGAGGTAAATGGAGAAAATTTTTTAAAATCCCCTTTCTTTCTCCTCCTTTCCCCCTAGCTAGCTATCATCTTTATCCCCATATCAAAATCCCCCATCCCACACAAATACCCATTTGAACAAAATACAATGACATTTTCCACTTGTTATTGACGAGGCTACAGCATTTCATCGTCAGAATTGGTGCATGGGGCTAATATCATGAAGCCAGTCACTCAGAAAGCAGCACTTAAGCAATGTGCCCAGGCACATACTGGTATTACAGTGACTACTTTAGGTGGTACAACTGCACTTTCAGAACATTCTAACTTAAATGCTACACTGGGACTTATCAAAGATATAAACATACCAATTTTTACTCTTCCTCGCTCAGGACCTTCACCCATAACTAAAATATTAGCAGGTTTCTGTGGAAAAAAAAATAAATATACAATACATATACCACGATAAACCTAAACATTTGTCTCTGAAAAGTTAGTTAAGGTTCGTTTTGCCCGTTTTAAACCAACTTCATTTAGATAAAAATGACGAGTTTCTCCGTTACAGTAAAGCTGTGCAAGGATCCAGACACAGGCTCTCCCTGACTGCATCTTCCTCATGCTTCTTTTAGGCGTTGCTGTGCTCCAGCACCATGATCCCTAAGTGACACCCTGGGCTCTGTCCTTAACCTGCAGGAGCTGGCAGCTGCCGAGCTGCTGAGATTTCCACCCATATTGCCCTAGATCCTTTCAGTGGGAGGCAGTCCCACTGCTGCCCACCACCCCCAGCACAGGGATGGGAAGCCAGCTCTACAGGACGTTTTGCCCAGGGTCATCAGGCATATTGGCAGATACATTTTACACAGAAAAGTGCGCAAGTGAGAGCCAGATGAAATGTTACCATATCACGTAATATTGGAGAGAAAACAGATCCAATTACTCCTACTTACAAGTGTTTACCAATTCTAACTGCTGCAAAACTAGAGAGCATTGCTTTTTTTTCCTCTGTCTTCTCTTTGTTTTACTATGGAGATGAGTTAAAGGATTGAGCTAGAGCTCAGCTGGTTAGAAACATAACACTTCATAATCCTATATTTTCTGCTCTCCTGTTTCTTGTAATCCATTCTTGGCATCTGCATTCAGAAGATTCCTCAAATGATAATACTGTTCATACAATGAAAACTACAGTGCTTATTTTGAGGGGAAAAAGTAAGAGAACTCACAACTAAAGCTGATAATGTATGCCAGACTTGCTATCAAATGGAGTGATTTAGATACCACTTCATTCTGTAAATCCTGGACAAAACAGGGGCCCCTATTCATTTGTGACCTGTAAAAATTACAATAAGGCTGAGTTACAGCTCTTGTTTTGCTTTCCCAGTTTAAATTGATCTGAAGAAAAGAGTTTCCCAACAAAACAGTTTAGACTACCTGAAAGTTAGCATAACAAGAAATCCTCAAGCCCTCCTGAATCTCAGACTCTGGTGTAAACATATGCAAAGAGGCAAAAGACCACCATTTGGTATCAATGTAGATACATTTTGTAAAATAAGGTACAAAATCAGTAATCCACAAAATAATTTCCTTGAGAAGCTTAATTACTGTTATTTATGAAAGGCTCCAAAATATGCTTCTGTAACGCTACAATCCACACACAAAATATGTAAAAGGAATATGAGGTGTTGCATTTTTGAGAGGTTAAAAGTTATAAAGAAGATACTACAGCTTGACTGTGATCAAAAAAGGTACAATATATCCCACTGTCTTTCCAACAGCAGTAACAGGTCCAACTTCTGCTGTATTAAGCTCAGTGATTTGCAGAAGAAATTGTCCACCATGCCCACCACCACCAACTTGTTCTATTTTGTTTTTTAATAAAGGCACACACTCCAAGTAAGTACTGATTCAGCACTAAAAAAATGCAGTATGTGGGCACACAGCTCTCACAGCATTCCATTTAGGTTGTTTCTAGAGAAGTTCTAGAAATAAATAAGCACCATACATCTTTAAATTCAGAGTTAATGTTGAACTTTGTGGCAATTCAATCTGCTAGGTAAGAAACACATCATTTCACCACATAAACCTTTCTATTGCTATACTGTGACTCAAAGAACACAACGAAATCTTTTACAAAACCTGCTTCAATATACATGGGGTGCTAATTAACTACAAGCCTAATTGATGTTTTTGAGTAGAGTTAATGATAGGCGCTGAAATTTTTCAGATCTATAATACACTGACCTCAAGTATCGTTTTCCCCCCTGCAAATTCACAGATTGGTAAAACTCTACAAAAATGCCTGTAACATCCTCATGATGTTTTCACCTTAGAGTATTTTATTGTTTGGAATTTGATAAGGACAAGGAGTCCTATTCACACAAAGACTCCATTATACCAGGTAACTAATCAACAGAGCATCAGATAACAGTTCCTGTACCAAAGATCTTCTACCCTAAGTTCAAGGTAGGTAGAGATGATAAGAGAAAGCACAATGAGATGAGACAGTACTGGTTTGCAAAGTAAGTATCAACACCTTGATGCACAGTACGATTTCAGGACTTAAACATGTTCTGCAACAATGGAGACAATTTAGAAATCCATGTAGGTGTCTTCTAAAGCTGCACAATGAAAAACACCACTCAGTCAGCCTGGAATAACCATTCACAGCGGTTCACCTTTTTTCTAATGTCAAAGACCCTTCAGTGAAACAGCTCTGTTTGGAACAGAAGATTCTTCCTACAGACAAAAATATTTATATAGTCACAGCACTGTAAAAATACAGCATATTACCATTCTAAAAAACTATATTTTAAATAATATGTCTTATTCTGAAGGTTCCCATTTCTAAAATCATTGTATGAGTAGCCTGGAACAACATTTTCAGTTCAAAGAATTTTCCAAACAAGAGCGTCCAATTTAAATTCAATAGGGAGAGATCTACCAGAAGGCACTACAGGGAGAATATTGGTATATATAAAACAAACGCATTTTGAGGAATCTCTGAAAAACACTATAGTCCACTACCAAAAGGCAATAAATGGGTCAGGGATTCTTGTTATGTATCTTTTACTGTAGTCTACCATCTGGAGGAAAAACAAAACAAACAACAAAAACAAAACAAACCCAAACAAAAACAAACAAACAAAAAAAAACCATCCCCACAAAACCCCTCCAAACAAACAAAACAAAAACAAACAAACAAACAAAAACCCCCCAAAAAACACAAACAAAAAACCAAAACAACAAAAAGAAACCCAAATCAAACAAAAAAACCCCACCCAAAACCCAGATTTGTCTCTGGGCAACTCATTACACATTAGAAACTTATTTGCAAAGAAAAATAAGCAGTCATGAGAAACAGAAGGGAGAAATTTGGATAAGCATTAATTTAATTTGTTAATTTTCAGTTTAATTTTAATTATCCAGAAAAAAAGAAAGCTGAAATAGTTTATTCAAATCACTAGGGTTGAGCGAGTGGAGAAAAATCTTTGAGCAAGTTTTATGCTGTGTTATGAAAGCATTCTACTTTAAGACAGCTATCTTTTGTTTATAACTACAAATAATCAACTTAAAGCCACTCATTTTCGTTCTAATAGAGGCACATTTTACTTTTGCCATTAAGTAAAATAATTTGCTCCTGCCAGACAAACACAAATAAGAAGCCTGTTATTATCCTAAACCAAATGTGAAGAGCTATGCGATGTACAGCTGAGTATTTCAGAGACTAACAAAACAAGTTTCTGGCAACCCCACAGAACTACATTTAAGAAACACCACTCTCCCTCCCCAAACCCTACCTCAACAGCAGGGGAAGAACTCACTCTTATGAAAGAATTGCCTTGTGACCATGGCACAGCACTAAATCTTATCTTGTCCTGTATTTGGCTTTGTAGGACTCCTTCATGCAATGCCTGGAACAAATCCTAATCTTGTGCATTTAATCACTGTTACTGTTGATGAGAGAATGAACATCCTCACTGAAACATTTTTAGGTGATTCTAATTTAATAATTATTTGCAAAGTGCAAAAAGAAATAAGCAGCAAGCTAATTTCAAACAAAGGACATAAAAGCCCAGAGACCACAGCAAGAACTTCAGGCGGTCACCTTCACCCATTTGCCTGACCTGACACGACACCACTCTCTTCACTCTGACCCTGAAGTCTCCAGTGAAGGCTACACAAATTCCAGGCAATCTAATCTCTCTCATTCTTCTCCACGGCAGTGTTTTTTCTTTCCTTCTAACACAACAGACAAGGTTATTCCCACTGCCTCTTCACTTCTACATCAGCAGAAGGAGCAGACAACCACTCCTTCACTTCAAGAACTTCTTACACTTCCCAAGACAGACATCTCTCTTGTCCTACCCCTTAGATAAAAACAAACAACAACAACAAAAAAACAGAACTGAAACAAAACAACAAAAAAAAAACCAAACCCTCTCTCCCTCTCCATGTTTCCTAGGAGGTTATTTTTTTATGTATGATGATTCTCATAAATTCCCTCTAGCTGTTCTGCCTTGGGCCACCTATTTTCTTCACATCTTTTCTGCAGGACTGTTGCTTTGAATGAACACTGCATCTTAACACACACTGAAAATGTTTGTGCTCATTCACAGAAGGGAAACTCAAGGCTTTGGAACTTACTTACCTGAATTTCTATTTTTAAGGTAAAAAATACAAACAAAATGAAAATTATACCAGTTAATGCCTCGATGAGATGTAATTAAAAAAAAAAACAAAAAAAAAAACCAAAAAACCACAACAAAACACTCAACACAAAACACCAAAACCAGCACTCCTGTTACTCAGAGCAAGGTACTGATAGGAGCAGGAGATAATTACTTATTCTGTTGCTTGCATAACAGATGTCTGGAAATCACAGGACATCCATCTCATGTTGCAAAAAAAGTATTTTGCTGTTACATCCTGCTCTCTAAGCTTTACTCAGCAAAGGAATGAGGTACAAACTGGGCATTTTTAGACAGCTTAGCCATTGTGATCTTTGATACTTAATACATTGAGTATCAAACAGGGTCTGCAGAAATTATTAGTCTACATATTTTTTGCTACTAGTCTGTTTCTGAAATCTCTAGTTTTCAAAGACTAATTTTAAATACAGCTATCAGTAATAAAAATTCATTTGAATTCTCTATTATGATACTATAAAGTAGATGCCACCTCCTCCCTGTACTCATTAACTCTTTGCAGTAGTCTGTTTATATTGCAGAACAGACTCATGCTCATTACACCACCATTTTAATGTACCTTTTAATAAGGTCTGAGTATCATCCTAACCAATTTTCATCTGGATAATCCAATATTTAAGAGTTTGGCTACTAAAACATTACTCAGTAGAAGGTTCACAGTGATGGGGTGGGTCACACCAGTTAACCACTGGTATTTGTGCATCATTAACAGTTGTGCCACAAATTCTGAGAACCTGCCATAACATCTATTTCTACCTGTGACAAGCCAAGGTAATTGATAAAAGTATAACATTTGTTTTCAATTTAAAACAAAACAAAACAAAAAAACCAAAAACCAAAAATCAACCAGTTTAACTTGAAAAGAACAATGCAAAGCAAAAGGCTTTTATCTCTAGGTTGTCTTGCTCTTGCATCCTCAACAATGATTCTATTAAGATGACTTGTTTATATTTTAGACTTAAAAGTATTAGATTAAATTATACAGGAACAGATTCAAAAACACAACACCATGAACAAAATCAAAACTGAACTTCTCAATTGTATGTGAGCAAGTGCCCAAGAAGTGTGAAAGTCAATGTCTAGCTGTGAAGTTCATAACTCAATGGCATGGAAAAAAAATCAAAAAGGTTTCGAAAGACAACTGCAAGGGCTTAGCGAGCTGTAGACTGCTTGGAAAAGTTTTGTGGCATAGTGGTAGAAATGTTAATATACTCACATGGTTTATCACCTCCTCAGTTAAGTCCTCTGATAAGAAAAGCTGTGCAGCAAAACCTACTAGCCTTCAGCTAAGCTTGCAAAATTCATACCCTCTCTCAAGGTCTATGACCACAATGTATTCAACATTCATGCTTCTTAAGGTACATCTCTAACAACCTTGTTGATCTTCAAGCAGTCATAACATATACCAAAACATTTCCTTATTATCAAGGTGGGATGCTCCTTTATTGCATTCTTAGGGACTGAAACTGTCTTTTTGGAACATTTAATGATTTAAGAAAATAATTTCATTTTCTTTCCACTTTGAACGAAATTGACTGCTTCAATGCTAAACTACTCCTGCACAATAACAGTGTCAATACAACCTTATTCAAGTGATAGTATCAGCACTTATCTAACCTCTTCCCTTGAATTCAAAGATGTATATTCATAATCAAGACAATTTCTGTTCCATCTATTAACTGATTTGGGGCTTTCAAATAAATTACAATCAAAAGACCACCATGAACACTGATGAAAACAATAGCACCAGAGAACTCAACACGTATTAAATCTACGCATCAAAATACTCTTTTTGATTACAGAACACATTAATTGTGAAAAGCACTGGAAAATTAAGAAAATCTATTTCGATGTAATACTTCCTGCAATTATCTTCTTATAAAGAACATCCTAGAGCTGTTCAAAATAAATAAATCATGCATATAAATAAAATTCTCATTAAAACCAGAAACCATTAAAATGATCAGTAACAGCCAAACAAAAACAAACCCCTAAATTATCAAAGCACACATGCTCAAAAATTTTAAAAGTACTGGAAGCATTTTGACGGATAGATGTATGCCATATCGATGCCAGGGAGGCCTTCTGCTAGTTACCATCAACCATATTTTATCTCTGTTTCAGCCTGATGAAAGCTGTTGGTCTCACTACTACATATTTATGCACTGAACACATTCCAAAAATTTCCTTTCATTGCAGTCAATTACTGCCAACTTGGGGAAATGTAACTTATTAATGTCTGCACACTGCTTAATCCACAGGCCTTTCTAGCACTTTCATTGGATCTGAACTCAAGTTGAAAGAAAAAAAATAAATTACACTTTACAGGCCAACTCTTTCACTCCCTAAAAATATACATCAGGACAAGCTGCAGGGGAGTGACTTTATGTACTAAGTCTCCAAGGAAGGAAAGGTGGCTATCATAGGCAAAAATATTATTATAGCAGGAAAATCTAGCATGTCAAATATCATTAACACATCACCCGAAAGTGTAATAACAAACTTAATACATTAAAAGAAACAATCTTGAAGAAAAGTATTTCCTATGGGGTTTGCTACAGCAAGTAGTCAAGAGGACTCTGGATGCTGTGGATACATCAAAGCAGGACCAAATGCAAGAGGACAGCGTGCTCTGAAACTAGTTGTTAGGTACTGTGTTATTCCACATATAATTCCATCTCCATTTTAAATTTAGAGTTCCGTCTCACAAGTAAGGATTTTGAATGGGTAATAGTAACACTGAGTACCACTTTTACTCCCCGATTTTGTTGGAGCAGTTTCCGCAGGTTGACAGGCATTCAGTAGTACTATAATCTCATACATCCCAATACTACCACACAAAAGCAGAAAATTGCCTTATTTACTCTTTGGATTGCATGTGGTTGTGGCAACCCCTACCATTTTCCTTAACAGCCCTATTTTATTGTTTTACATTTAAATAATACTCTCATTGCTTCTGTATCACCCTACTTGTATTGACGAATACACAACTCCTCCTTGTTGCGGATTAAGAAAAATAACAAAGGTGAAAAGTCTATGTAATTTATTACTATGCACTTTCCAGTGGTTGTGTGGGCTTGCTATTTACCTGTCAAAGCACCTTTGCATTTCAAACAACACCTCAAAGATTATGTTTTGTGTCACTCATGTTCAGAGCAAGACATGAAATAAGGAGTTCATAAAGAACAAGTTTTTATATGCTATAAGTGTGTCATATTTATAAGGTTACTTTTAAACTGCTCACACTTAATCAAAAGACTATTTTCTTATCTTTTCCTTTATGAGTATAGATCATACAACACATAGCATTTTCTTTCCACAGCAGACTGACATAAAAACACTTACTATGACTCTTTCCTGTGCTTTGAACAAGTTATATTCCTATCTTTCACAGCATTTTACAAGGATGATAACTGTCACAATCTTAAGGTATTTAGCAGTCAAAAAAAATTGCAAACTGCATCTAAGTGTTTCTAAAGTCATACTCTAGGGTTTTTACTAAATCCTACTGCAGGGTTTTTATTGACTAAACTTACTTCAAAGGTACATTTGTGATCAAAGAGCTTCTGGTCCCCCATAGCTCTCTCCAGTCAGAAACACAACTTACGCTGATACTTTTCCATCTGGTTAGTACAGCTCATCACCTTTATGGTAGGTATTAGATCTGAAGTTTCTAGAATGCCTTTCCTCTGTAAATGTCTTACCTCTATATGTATTTATCTATATGGATATGAACTATTGCAGCCAGTTTACCTGTAACTAGTGCATGGCAGTGCACTGAGATGACTTAAGTTAGCTTTCATATAGTGAAGGATTACTTACATTACTATTTCCAGCACCAAAATCAGGTATCTAGCCATTCTGGAAAGCTAGCACACACACACACAAAAAAAAAATAATTAAAAAATGCTAATAACAAAAGAATAAGTTTATAGTTACAGAAAAGAAAGAAATCTAGTAAAGTCTACCCATCAGCTAATGTATTCACATTGCCAAATGTGTCTCGTATATATATACACACATGCAGATATAAAAATCATTGATTTATCAGGTATCCAAATATAAATTATATTCCTCAATATATTACCTATACCGCATTCATATAATTCTCATTACATCATTCTACTTCAGTTACCAACCTATTTAAATGCCTTGGAATTTAAGTCAAAATATTTCTAAGCTTGAAAAAAAGCAATAGCAAAAGTATTTTACCAATTGGCCCTGCTGTAACTCTCTATGCATTTCTGACAGAACACATGCCCTCCTCTATTTGACATCTGTTTCTCATGAAATTTGAAAGCAATGGTATCAAAACAGACCATATTTTTACCAAATGTACCTGAATTTTGCTAACAGATACAAAGACTACTTGGGGGGAAACTAGCAAAGAATCATCATGCCCAGGAAAGGTCCTTAAAAGCAACACAGTATAAACAGATTAAAATAAATTGTATTTATGTTTGCTGTAGAAAACTACAAACTACTTTTTCCTAGAGATTGTAGAAGCAATTTTGCATATCTAGAACTCTAAAGCTCCACCTTGTTTCCTAGTCAATACGCAATACAAGGGCACTTGTATTTCTGGTGCTGTTATTAAATGTGCATTTCACCAGACAAGGACAAACTTCCCAAAGGCACAGCACACAGCTTGCTTTGATTTCATACCCTGTAAGGTAAAGATGCAAGTGGTTATAAAGATTAATCCTGAAGCATTTGATCTAGTCCAAAATGGCTCCAGGGGAACGAGGAGCAAGAAAATAAAAGCAGTACTCTAAACATTTACAGAGTTTATAGCAATATAAAGAAAAACTACAAGTTCCTTCCAGATTCAGATTTGTAGTTCCCCTTTTGCACAGTTCTTCACTGCTTGTTAACTGCTCCAAGATTGCTGGTTAAAATTATCTGATTTACAATGATGTAGAAATGTCAGGAAAAAAACCACTCTGCTTCCATTGCTTCTTGTGTCTGACAGTTCTGCAGCAGATAAGGCAAAAATGTATCACTAAAATATCAATAATCACATAATACAACTTCTTGTCTACAAATACTCATCTGTGTTACTACACTTATCTGCCTCTAAGACATCTGGTGGTGGTTAAAGAGAAGTTTACACCAATTACAGAACTCCAAATTCAGAAACTCTACCTGTATTTCCTCTAGGCAGTAACAGTCTCAGAATAGTTCTGCCTACGTTTGGTCACATTACTGGCTTGGTAAATTAGCAACTCTCCTCTTGTAATACATTGCTTCACCTTGATCCTCCCCTTTAATCTTTGGACAAAGACGGCATGTACTTTAGTTTCAAACCAAGATATATTCATTAACAGAGCAAAAAGTAAACACCGGTACTATTCCCAGCTGTAAACATCAACGCTGTGAGACGGGTTTTATCACCACACAGGATTAATTATTTTGGGAATTGGTTATGGAAAAGGCAGAAAAACTAAATTTAGGTTCTACCAGACAAAACACAAGTCAGTACCCCAGACAAATGGATACAGTCAGACCTTTGGAAACAGCGGAAAAAGATAATGAAAGGCTACAAAAAATTACAGGTAAGGTTAGACTTGACAATGAAGCAAATGGGGCTTTGAACAAAACCAGTAGTCTAAGAGAGGTGGATTTGAAAAATCCATACCCGAAATAGAGATTTCTGACCTTTCCTTGCACCTCTGCTTTCATGTGACTCAAGTTAATAAATGAGTTTTACACTTTCAATCAGAAAAGTAACCACCAGTGTTCCCCTATTCAGCTCTCCATCTTGTTATGAATTCCAAGCTAGTATCACTGTGTGGTAAAATATTAGCAAGAACTTTTAGGACTGGTTTAGTATTTTGGATAGAAATTTTCAGGTGTTATCTGTTGATCTCACATATTACATAAATCTTTGATTTTAGGGCCTTGTATTTTCTTATAGGAGAATTAAAGATGATCAACCTATAAAAAGCTACGAAAGACTCATATTCAAGAATTGCTTGAATGGATGTGGTCTGTGAATTAAACAAACAAAAAACCCAAAAACCATATATTCACTATCTTTAAAGACTGCCAATTTACAAAATCACCTTGAAATGAAGGCCCAAATACAACTGGAGTAGACTAAATATTGTATTTTCACTTATATTTTCAAACTGTTTCAAATACATAGCACCCCTAGCTAAATATAAAAGGGCTTAATCCAAGAGAGGTCTAAAAGTACGAATCTCTGTAACACTTTAATCTTATAGATTTAACAAATTTTTGAACATCTTAAGGTTCGGGTATCTCTTTCTAGAGGCACTGCCATTACACAAGTATTTCAAACCAAAATCTGTAACATTTCATGATGCACTAGAAGTATCTCTTTTATTTTTTTTACTACACAGCTTCCAAAAAATCTCCTGGGGATACCTCACCTTTTTTTCCTCACAAAAACAGTACCACTTCATCCCCCTCATCATACTGTAGTCAAGAGACATTGTAAAAATGTCCTTGTTTGCTGCAAAAGTGTTGTATTTCACCACTTCCTTCACATTGCTCCTTATTCCATATGAGCTCTTTGATCTTTCATATTCATCTTACACCTGCTTCCTCATAGCTCCCCTTCTATTGATTTGTCAGGAGCTGGATTTTAGAATTTGAAAAAACAGTAATTGAATTTTTCAAGACAGATCAAATGGTGAAAGACACAACACATTCACAGAATGGCTGACGTTGGAAGCCACCTCTGGATAACATCTGCCAGCCTGCTGAGGGTATGTTTTCTCCCCCTGTTCACGTTACTAATGACGATGTTAAACAGCATTGAACCTGGTATCAGCCCTTGGGACACTGCACTAGTGACTGGTGTCCAGCTCAATCTCACAGCACTGATCAGCGTCCTTTGAGCCCATCAACTCAGCCAGTTCGCAATCCACTGTGAACTTCCCAGTCTGTACTTCATTAGTCTGACTACAAGGATATATGGGATGCAGAGTTGAAAGTCTTACTAAAGGAAGCAGCATCCACTGCTGTTATCCCATCCATTGAGCTAGCCACTAAAGGCTTTCAGGGTGGCTGAGTACGATTCCTCCTTCATAAAAATCCATGTTGACTACTCCCAATCACCTTTATATCTTTCAAAGGTTTGAAAATGGCTTCCAGGAGGATTTCATCCATCACCTTTCCAGTGATCAAGGCAAGAGTGATGGGCATGTAATTTTCCGTATCTTCCTTGAAGGCTGGAGTGACATTTGCTTATTTTGTTCCCAGGTACATCTGCAGATGATTATGACCTTTAAAAACAGACTGGCCTCCCAATGATTTGCATAAATGAATATGAAGCACATTATTTTATGTATCTCTATAGGCTTCTTATGCTGAACTCCAAGATCTCTACGCAAATTCAAAGATCTCTCCCTGCTTCTCTAACTGGAAGGCTGTTAGTACTGCAGCGATATTCTCCACTTCTACCTTTAAATCTGCATTTATACAAAGTTGACGGACATTACTCAGTCAAAGGTTGGCCCTAAGAGGCTATTTTGTTTCAGGTTTTTCAGGCTGTTTTGAGAGGTTTTGCGTAGTTTCCCTCTTTTTTTTTTTTTTTTTTTTAAACACTCTCACACAAGCACTGAATACTGAAGTTCTGCAGTTTCCTTTGATAGTTTCAACACTTAAACTTTCAAACCAGTAACTAATCAAAGACAAAGAAAATGCTCTGAAAGGCGGTCAAGGGAGTAGTGACGCTTCCTGTAAGTAGAAGCATTAAGAAACACTATATAATATTTTTTAAACTATGGAATATTTATAATTATAGTAAATTGCAACTCAGAGAAAAGTATCTAATTATAAGCATATGCAAGAAAACAAGGTTCTGCCAGACACACTGTTCTTTTGTGGTCTCATGAAAGCACACATCTAATGAAAAACACCTTGGATACAAAAATCTTGGGAAATGTAACAGCTGACAACCAAAAGAGTGATTTGGCTTGGACTGTTTGGATTTTCCTTTCCTCCTCTGAAAGAAAATCACTAGCATGTCATTATAATACCTTCTGGGAAATAACACTTATAACCTGTTGATATACTTAAACATAGTAGAAAACCACCCTGCTTTTAAAAGCTACAAATTTCTTTCTAGTAATGTGCACAGCTTTTCCTATTAATCCTTTCTTCTTTTTAAGCATTTAGGTTCACTCCTTCAATTGACAACAGCTTTGGAAGCTCTACAGCAAGAGCAAAGAGTATTCCTGTGTTTCTGAAGTAATCTTTGAATACTGATGAGGGAGACACTCTTGGATTCTAGAGCTCTAATGGGGAAAATGGTAAATTGCCAGGGAAAAGTTCCATATATTCAACTTTGTCTAACACACACAATGAAGTGATTCCTTTTCCAAACTCTGGAAAGTGAGATCTTGTCTACAAAAAAACCCACAAGGCAACCAAAAACCACTACGGCAGTGGCTTTTCCTCATCCATCCCAAATCTGGTAGCAGGTATCCTTGGGAAGAGTCCAGGTCCCAAAAAGTTATGTTGCAACTGTACTAAAGCTTGACTATCTCCAAGGAGCTGAGTTGCACACTAGGAAGGCATTCACTAGCAGTATCCTGTGCTAGTTCACAATTGTTTACATCCACAGTGACACAATCCCAGACTAACTAGGACAGGGATGTTACTGACAGAGGTTAAGAGACTGTCATTCCTTTGGCAACAGATAGGAGGAAGGCAACATGAAGCAGGAGCCCAGCACTGTGTGAACACCTCTTCCATACCTGGCTCACCAAGTGGCAATTTACCTGTACAACACCCACTCAAACACCTCACATAAAGACATGAGCCACAGAATGCAGTCCGTAGATTTAGAAACAAAAAATATGTTATTAGTGTCCCAGTTGCAGTACAAGTAAGACCTGTGAGTCTTCCTCTGTGGTTTTTTGTTTGGGGAGGGGTTTGGTATGGTGGTAGTATGCTTTTAAGTACTGCTGCACAATGGATGTTTAGGTGCAAATTCTATTATTAACATAACTTGCAAACTAATCTTACTGTCACCACACAGACACAGCAGAAGAGTGCTCATCTCTTAGTTGAGACTGGATATTGACTGTGTAGACAAGACTATTACAAAATATTATTAAATAAGGATACACTTTGAAACACTAACAAGCATGGCATATAAGCTACTGCACCATGCAAAGGGACCTCTATTTTGAGCCCATTACTTGAAAAAGCCTTCCAAGCATGCTGCAAAATGCATCCTCTCTTTTCTCTTGCTGTTGAGGTTGCAGATTGATGAAAACAGATCTACGGCTAAACTTCTGCTTACGTTTATTTTTTAGTGTGGAATAAGAACCTGGAGTAAGGGAAGAAGTCCAATAGCTGGATAAAGTGGAAAAAAATACTAGGAAAAGAAGTCACCAAAATGCAGTATGTCTCACGCATGCCTTATAACTAAATTCAAAATATTATTAAAACTGTAATTGATGCACTTTGTGGTAATTACATGAAGTGTTCTTACTTCCTTCCTGCTACAATCAGAGCATGAATAAACAATCTGCTTTCAATTGCTCAGTCATGAAATTTTAAAAAGCTGAAGAATATGCAAGTCAAGTAAGAAATTTTAAAAGGGCATTCGTTTAGGAATTCTACTGGTGTGTTTTAAAGACTTTTGAAAAAACTAACTAGTCAAGCACTGCAGTATTCAAAGACAAATACAATCAACATCTCCACTGCTCTGATGGAAATGGTGAACTGGCTTTCATGTAACCAGTGAAAGAAAAAACCCACAGTTGAATTCTACTGGTGTGTTTTAAAGACTTTTGAAAAAACTAACTAGTCAAGCACTGCAGTATTCAAAGACAAATACAATCAACATCTCCACTGCTCTGATGGAAATGGTGAACTGGCTTTCATGTAACCAGTGAAAGAAAAAACCCACAGTTAAATATTTAAATAGTTAAGTTACTGCAAAGATTTGTATGCATTTTCTTTGCAAAAGACAAACCATGACTACAAAATCCACAAGAGACAATTATCGTCTTCCGTTTCATACAGAAGACAGTCACTTTATACAAATCTTAAATGAATTAAGATTTCCTTGATTCCAACACTATGAAGACAAATTTCAGTTTAAGTTCCAGTGATTTTAATAGTCACTAAGTTTTACTGCCTGGCTTATATGGATGCTAGCAAAAAAGGGGTGATTTATGCTATATTTTGTTTCTGGTTACACAGAAGTCAAGATCTCAAACTCTAAAACATAATCTACCTAAAAGCTAACTTGACTAAAACATCTTAAAAAAAAAACCCAAAACACGAATAGGAAAACAAACCAAAAGCAGAAAATTGCACTTAGAGGGAAGATAATTACATAGGTATTTCATGCCCTTGAAAAAATTCCTTATCCCATGAGAGAAGTATCAAGTAACAGATTTTTTTGCCAAAGTACTGCACTCTTTAGCTTCCTACCACCCCCAAGCACCATCAGTCTTATAATAGCTAGTATATGACATGAAAGCGAGCATGTTACTTAAGCAGCTCTGTGGGTGTATCTAAAACCAGGAAGACAAATCACCTAGAAACTACAGCAACACCTATCCTTTTAAAGGTATAGGAGGAAAAACATAGTAAATCTGTCCAGCCACCCAATCTGGAGTTAAAACTGATGACTTAACACTGATATTCCTGAAGAGTAACATACCAGGTATTCTGGAACAGAAAACTATATCTAAGCATTAATATAAATTATTTTCCTTTGAATCAGAATATAGGTGCTCGAGAAGTCACAATTTTCAATCTTGACTTTGCACCACCCTGTCTTTCTAAGGCAAAACACTAGGCAGAATCCTTTTTGTTGGTCAGATTACTCCCAAGGACCATGATAAAAGAAAGCATTGGCAGGTACAATTCTGTCTTTTGTCCTGCATGAAACATGTGCCTTCTAAATTCAGCTCAAACTGAACCACTTCGAAAGGACAAGCCCAAAGGTTTCCATGGAAGAGGCAGCACAGGCAGCCCCTGTACAGCTTTTTTAGGAGTCTCACCAACACAGCTGGACAAGGTTCCAGTGGGAAGACCTCTCAGTCTCTGCCTCAAGCTTTTGGTCTTTTCCTCAGAATATCAAAAAATAAGCAATTGTGATGGTGGATTTTCTGCTGGAAGAAAACTTCATGCTGGACTGAGACCACCAACTCATTTCATACATATCAAAAAACAAGACGGTAATAGTTTTTTGCAGTTGCCAACTAAAGCTGCATTTGAGCTTCAGACCTAGATGTGAAAGGCTCTGTAATAAATTACCCATCTCCTGAGCCATCCAGTTAACAACATGCATTGTTTTCTTTTAAGCATAACTGAATTTTAAGTTAATGAACTTTCTGAAACAATAGAAAGTAAAACATTAGAAAAATTTGATTTTTGATAACACGGCATTTGCTTTCTGCAAGCCTCTTAAAAACATACTGAGAGTACTATTGCAGGCAGAACATTAAAAGAAGACATTACATTTTGGTTTCAAACAAAGCTGTCTAAGTAGTAAGATACAATATGTATTTCTGTATTATGTTTTGCTCCCCTACTTTATGAGTCATCACAGAGCCACCAAAATACTTTTGATTTTTTCAGTCAGTGCTGAGGCTTTTGTTCCTAAAACCAGGAGCAAATTAGAAACAACATCCATACAATCATTTCAATAAAACAAAGCCTCCTTGTATTTTAGTTCTGAAAATTATGTTTAGTAGAGATAAATTTTCCCCCATTTGTTTAAACAGAGATACTGGTATACTGTAAAAACATTTATCAGGCATGAAAATAGAAGATAAATAACTAGTCCTTGACCCTCTACCCAGGAACAATATTGAAACTATTTCAAAGACTAATAGTGACTCCGAAAAGTAATAAGGAAGCCAGACTTATTGAACCAAACAGAATAGTACTGGTAATACAGACTCATGGGAATGAAAGGTCAAGCTAATGATACTCTAATGCACAAATGAAATGTCAGTAATTAGAAGTATCATATGTAGTAACATACTTTTTGTTTCAATTTACACCCAAGAATAAGAGTTATAGGCAACTGGATCAGCAAAACTAACCAATTTTAAGACAATAGACAAAACAAGGCCAACTAGCTATGGGCAAATTTCAAACGCAAATATACAAGAATTGGTGAGATACACCAATTTAAAAGAATTTGCTGATTAAAAACCACTCAGTTTAAAAACCATTCAAAATGCTGTGCTTACATTGTGGTTTGGAGAAACAGTAGTTTACTTGCGAGATTCCTCACAAGTTGGCATGGCTCTATTTCTGGTAGATTATAAATATTAGGAGAAGGTAATGGCCTTCAAAAGTTACTTTCCTATGCAAAACAACTACACAGAATTTTTATTTTTTCAGCAGTTCTTACGGCCAATCATCCTCTCCCCCACCTACACAAAAGTCTTATTTAGTTATTTATCTTGCCTGCAGTGATACTACCAGAGGCATTTTCTGTACCTCAACATGCCTGTTATTTAAATGATCACTTAAAATAGTTTGTTTAGAAAATCAAAAAATGAAAGCAGCCATCTGATACACTTGCCCTCATAAGCATATCAGATCACAGCCAGCTTTTAAAATTCACTCTACTAATCAAGGCTGTTTGTCAGCAGCATCAAAATACATATTTATTAGCACAAAGCTTTTTGTTTCCCAGTAATTTTTCATTAAAAAAAACCCCACAATCTTTGCCCTTAATCATCATCTCAATGCTAAAACCCATTGTGGGTCCACTTACCAAATCCCTGTGTAACACCCAGTTAGCATGCAGGTAGTGAATACCATCTAGGATCTGATATAACAGCGACTTCACCATTCCTCGAGGTAACTGAACTGGTTTCTTGTTTGCTTTAGATGCCCTGTGAAACTTTATTATATGCTGCAAAGGGGAAAAAATAGATGAAAATTAAAAAAAGTGTAATGTTTACACAAAAAGATTGCCATTGATTCCTTACACAGACATCTTTGGTTTTTTTCAACCTATATCATTCATTTTCAAAACCAGAAACATGTACTTAAGTACCTTAGAAACTTAATACTGTACTAGGTAAAATGATCACTGTCCCAAGGAAATCTCTCAAAAATAAAATCAGTTTTTGCTGTGGTCAAACCTCAGCAGACAGCTAAGCCCCACAGAGCTGCTCATTCACTCTTCCATGCCAGTATGAGGAATACAAAACCAATACAACTGTCAAAGCAAATTTCCTCACAGAATACTGATCCTGGAGTTTTTAGAGGTATTTTTGCTTGGGGAGTCTTTTTGCCAATATATGCTGACACCTTGTACATCACATCACATAATTACAAGTGCATCACCTCCTACACTATTTTACTTTTAGGTTTTCTCCTGCAGTGATAACGACACTAATATGCAAGACCTGATACCAAAGAGAAATTTTTGCAAACTGTACTGGGAATTTTCAACATTTAAATCAGAAGTCCAGATTTATTCCTTCTTTATTCACTATATCCTTAAAACACAGTACTCTCAAAACAGAAGCTATTGACAGAGCAAAGCAATAGATCTGTTCATCTGAAAGTCACCAGGCCAGACATGGAAAAAACCTTTAGCAATTATAAGTGTATACACAAGCAATGATGTCTAGCAACAATGAGGAGTGCAGAAAGGATTTATGTTGTCTTAATACTTGAGTCTCAGGTGTCACTAACTTCAATGGCGAGGTGTGTCATGGTAACTCTTTCTCTATGCCTCCTTCAAAGAGAGAGGCAATTTCTATAACAAACTTCTAATGCAATCACATTCTTTTCTGCAATGGCTCTCACTAGTGTGATCAAAAGTGGTGATCTTGTCCATCCAAACCCTGGCACCAGACTTCTATCATGTGTTCTTCCTACCTTCCTGACCTCTCATATTTCACGTGCCAATCAGCTAACCCAGCTATCCAATACCCTTTAGCAAACTGCCTTTCCTCTCTTGCTGCAGCCCAGCTTCATACAGCCTGCCCTCCTTTGCTTCAGGCACTAAGCCTGGCTTTCCTGCAAGGAACAGGCACATTCCTGCCCTACCAGTGATAAAAATGGAGCTGCACAGAGAGAAGAAACATTGATGAAAAGGTGACAGTCCCTACAGTCAGCCAAGCATCGCATACATGGGCATCCCTCAGACTGAGCTAAAGGTTTTGCCTCCCGCTTCCCCTGACTCCAAAGCAAATGTTATTTTTCATAGTGGACAGAGAGAAGTGAATCCTGAGAGATGGGCAGAAAAACAGATGGCAATCTTGGTCTTTTTTGTTCCTGTTATAATAAACTCTGTGCCCTTTTCCAGCCTTACTTGAGACCTGCTGTGGTAAATATGCACAGCACTGGAGGACTCGGTCCTTAGCTGCCTCTCTGGGGCACAGAGCCAGCCCAGTCACTGCAGATAAGTCTCTCACATCCACATACAGTAAACAACCAGGAGCTTGTATTGTTGTGGAGTTTTGGAGTTCATACAGGTATGTGCAAGTAAGCATAAAGATCATTTTTAAGTTAATGAAACACTGGTTTGTATATAAGTAACAGAAATATTTCTGTGGTGATTCAGGTTAAGTGTGAAGCAATGCGGAAATGCATAAATACAAACAAGGACAGGTCACCAGTAGTCACAATCATCCTAACAAGTATAAAGCCTTGCAGCACCTTTTTGAAACAAAAAAAACCCCAAGGTCAAACATTCCTTAACTTCTATAGCTTAGCATATCACATATATGGGGGAGCAGCGAAAAAAAAGAATGTGCTTGTTACAAAACCCAAAACAACTTTACTCCATTTCCTCAAAGTGTTGTGGCTTTTGTTTATGAGCCTTTAGAATGTCTCAACATTTCAGCTGTTTTGTAACTTTGTCTCTGATTTTATTTTGGTAACAAAATCTCAATACCAAGTATGAGAAGTTTCAAGACAATGAGAAAATACCTTGGATTTCACTTAAAGAAAACTGACACACTAGCTCACAGGCAAACGCTACTGAATTATTCCCAGCTACAAGGAACACTATTTTCCAAATAAACTAGTTTTACTCTGATTTATGCTAAGCCACATACTGAGGAAGAAATTACTGACAGTCAATACTGTTAAATTCTTACATTAACACACACATAAAAATGTCCATCTCATTCCAAATTGATTCCACTGTAGCCTCTGATCCGAATCTTAGTATCCTTTAAGGTTAGTATTACAATATTTGTACTATTGAGAGCAATGCTCAAAACATATGTCAATAAATTTGAGGTGCACACACCTTTCTTCGGGTTAGTCAAGGTTGCATGGTACGTTTATTTTTTTACAATGCTACTTTATTTTCCTGAGTACTCCAAATGGATATTAAGCTTACAAATATTTAGTTAACAGAGGAAATACATATATATATATATCTTACAACAAATATACTTTGATTCCAACATGTTTATATTTTAAAGCTGGATCTTGCAATTAGAAATAAACTACTTTCTTCACAAATACATAGAATTTCTGCAGAGGAGTTGAGTAAAAATATTTCTCACTGAAACGTATGAACTAAATTTCCATTATACAGTTTCACTACTCTCACTTCATACATTCACGGATGACAATCAATGTAACTAAAACGCTAAACTGTCCTATTCAGAAAGGAAGTTTGTCATTTTTCCAAAGGAATTCACGTGCATAATCCATTTCTTTTCCCTGCACCTTACTTTAACTGCAATAGGGGCTTTTATCTATATTTAACTAGATGTCTAGCTACTGAAAGCTGACAGCAGATTTTTATCTCCTTAAAGAGACTAGAGGTTAACTGTGTAGTCTGTTTACTCAACATTTTCCATCGTTTTTCCTTTAGTACTGAAAATGCTTCCAACAAACAGGGAGTAAGAGGTTATATGGTGTTTAAAAATCTTGTCTTCCGTGATCTTGCCCCTTTGCTTCAGCTGAAACTCTAAGCCTGGTACCTACAAACAATTTACCTTACCCAGAGGTCATGCTCAGCGTAGTCAAAGAGAAGCCACACCTTCCTGTCAGCATGAGAAAGAAACACCTTTTGCAGAGAAATGACATTTGGATGCTTGAGCTCCCGCAGCAACTGCAAAAGACAGAAGAAAATCCACAACAGTTATATCCACACATCCAGACCTGTGAAAGGGCTGGAAAGATGAACAATTTAACAGCCTTTGCTACATACTCTACAACACAAACAACAAAAGTTGAAATTTGCAAGTCAGAGAAAACCACATATTTTATCATGAAAGAACCAGTCATTAGCTTGAAATCAAAGCTGAAAGCAGGTCATAACCCCCCCCTTCAGGGCATTCACTTCCTACTCACTTCCTAGAAGTTGAAGTCTATGTAAACCTCACTATTACCTAGGATCAAGACGACTCCGTAAACAGTCAGCTGCAGCATCTGCCTTTTCCCACAGGCTGTAATTTTCAACAGTGCCATTTGGGGTATCTAATTTTCTCCTGGCTCCCAATTATCTGAAAACCTTGCATAGTGGTTGCAGTCATTTGAGACTGAATGGGATGACTCAGAGCCCGTCAATGCAGGCAGCTAAATGAAGATGTGGTTTGTAAGGTGGAGTCAGCTGATTTACAAGGTCACCACTCCCTACAGAAAAGATCCAACTCCCTCCCACAACACACATTACACCAGTCAGCGCAATCAGAGAACCCACCCACAAAACAGCTCCCAGTTCAAGAGAAAACTACCCCAAACACACAAAGGCAATGACCTGCAGCTGAGCTCTTGAGCTGAAGTGACTCAGAGCACTAACAGCAGACAGCCCCACTGAAAGGACACAGCCAGAATTTCTTTCAGCAGCAGTGAGCCATTAAGCCAGCTCAGCTGCTTCAGAAACTATAGCTTTAACCCCACCAAAAGGAACGCATGGATGAGATAGAACACAACTGAATGCACACAGCATCAGTCCATGAGCTCTACCAGTTACATCAAAATCATATCATACTCAATTGCTAAGAAAGAAACAAAAACCTTAACTAAGCAAACTACTCAAGATAAGATGAATTCTTGTCATCTCAGTCTGCCAGGGAATGGTTAGAATTTTGGGGTTTTCTAATCAACAGAAATTTAAACTACTATTTGAATGCAATTTTACTTCTGAGACTGAATATTTTCAAGAAAATGTAATTTTTCCTCTACACAATACAAGAAACAAAATAATTCATTCCTTTCTAATGATACCTTTGATTTTATGGTAACTTATTAGAAGCTACTGAGACAGTAAAATGGAAGTAGACACGTGCATGTTTGTTTCCTTCTTTTCTATTTCACTTGAGATAGACTCCCATCCCTACTCTCTGACCAGTCTTCAGTGTGGCATTTCTTGAGCAAAAGGACCTATAGCCTTCAGAGATTTTATCTCAAGTATGAGATCAAACAGGGAGACAGAATTGACGAGTCAAAGCAACAATACAAACCAACGCAAAAGGCAGTAGTTTCAGCCTAGTAAAACTCTTAGTACTTCTAAAAACATTACATCGAGGCACTTTAAGGCAGGATCCACAGGAAGTATGGAATTCTTTAAATGCCTATAATTCCTACAAAGCATAGGATCAGCATGGGAAAACCCAATAAATGCTTATTTGCAATTTTTTATCAATTACAGGTGGGAACTACGTGTGGCAAGTTAACCCCAGCCAGCAGCTAAGCCCCACACAGCCACTTTCTCAGCAAGATGTGAGTGGAAGAACAAAAAAAAAAAAAAAAAAGGCAAGAAAGTTGGTGAGTGAGGATAAGACAGTTAACTAAATGAAGAAAAGAAGAAACACCAAACCCACAACAAAGCAACAGAAGCAATTCAAAGGCAATCACTCACAACTTCCCACAAGAAGACAGATGCTTAGCCCATGTCCAAGCAAAGGCTACCTCTCCAAAGGGAGGAGGCTCAGAGTGGGAAATAGAGAAAGCCTGAACACTGTCAACCATAGCCAAAACACTAACTGGTTACCAACACTGCTTTAGTCACAATTCCAGAACACTGCACCCTACAGGCTGCTATGGAGATTTAACTGCATGCCGACCCAGTACAGCATCAAAGACCATCCTCTCAATGATGAATGAGGCTATAGGGTTTAAGGATACACTGTGCCAAGTACTTGTAACACAAGAATTTTATTTTATGATCAGCATAAATTCACATATTAAATTTATGTCTAACATCTTGATGAATTTAACTTCACCAGAAGACTGCATCACAGTTCAGCAACTATGCATCCATACCAAAATGTTACTAGATTTCCTGTGGCCTGACAAACATATCTGTACTGGACACAACACACTATTCCTTAATGGAAGATGCAGATACTAGTCAGACCTCTAGAAAATAATGTAATTTTCCCTTCTGACTCTTCCTGTCCCATTTTAAGTCTGTCATACTACTGATTTCCCACGTGGCAGCTATCACTCACCTGAAAAATCCAATCTCTTCACATCAAATGTAATTCAGCTCGGAGAATACCCAAAGAATCCACCATCAAAGCTGGTCCAGAACATCACACAAAGATGTGAAACTTTTGAGTAGTGTGGCAGAAAGGCTCCCCTCTGTATAGCGAGGCAACACAGATATAATTCTCACTTGTTTGTGCAAGACTTGGAGATTCACAGCATTCTTTTGCTTCTTCCTTGCCAGTCCGCCTTGATCCCTCTCTCTTTCCTGCCTTTTATCTTTCCTCTCAACATCCCATCAGTTCTCTCAAATACCCAATAAAACATCTATCTTCCTCTAAGACCCATAGCAACCTGCTTTCCTTCTCCATCAGTTACAAAGCCCCGCTGGTCCTCCTCGAGGACACACCTGAAAAGTTCCTTTTGGAGCCCATCCCCAAGGTTTTAAGAGCTCTTGCCTTTGTTACCATCACTGATGGCAACTATTACTTTTTGTGCATCTGTGTACTTAATGTATCATTATTGTTGGTTTCTGCCTTCTCTTTTGTGCTGAATAGCCATTAGCTACAAATTCGTTCAGTCTGCTTCAAAAACCTGATGGGTTTGGTCAATGACAGACAAGCTACAAGCACCCCAGTGAATATGATGGCTAACATACATTAGCAAAACCATCAGAATAAGAAAATGATTGCTGCAGTGGTAACAGATGACTCCTGAATCACTGTCTTGGAAAGGTTGAAACGCTCCATAGTGACAAACGCAAAGACTGTCTGAAGGGCAGAAAGAGCTCATGCAGATCATAACACATCACACGGTCTGTAAAAAAGCATTTTCAGAAGCTTCAGTCTCCACTAACCAGGCCTCTCTAGCCCATATGCCACATGCCTCTTTTACCAGATGACTTGTATCCAGCAGCTGACAGAGTTCAAACAAAGATAGCTCAGACAAAGTAGACTGCACAAAACATGGTCCGACTATCAGTATGATGCCTGCTAATGATAAAAGGTATTTTTTGGCCTAATGACTCTGATACCTAATTTCCTCTGTCTGTCCTAGCTCAGTTCTATAGGACACAGAGAAAGCAGACAAAAACTGTGTTTGGCTCTCAGTAAATTGCCTTTCTTTTCATTGGCATATCACATAATGATTAAAATCTATTCCCTGAACCAGAAAGGTTTCCCTTATATTCACTAGTCTGGGTACGCTTTTATAAAGAAGGAATACCCAAAAGACCTTTAAAGAAACAGAAATCAGCAAATTATGAAGATGTCAATATATCTGGTTTGACTTAACTGTTAGAAACCCATGTTGTCCCTGACTGGTCTTGCCCTTGCTTTCATATTGATCAAGATCCAGCAAGGGAAACAACATCCCTTCGCTCAAGTCCTGGGCTCACCCTGAGGTCCCTCCACCTCCCTCTCAAAATGCAGAAACAGTCCATTCCACAGCCATAGGGCAGCTGAGGGACAGTAAATCAAAGTGTCCCAACGATGCATAAAATTGTTAAATTGCTTCACGAACAAGGACAAAGTGGAGTAAGCCAGGATGTTATTAAATAATCAACAGCAGCATTAACAGAGCCTGGCAAACTGCTGCATCACTAAGGCCAATCTTTTCTTGCACTAACAACAATTATCCTTCACATCAAATATGAGCTGAACTCAGCGCAATTCTTTATGAACATGACCTCCTTTCTCTGGTTATATTCTCACATTTCCCATAAAGCTCTCCATCACTACAGCACTTCTCATGAGCCAAGATCACGCACTCCTCATGTAAGTGAAGATTTCCAGCTATGCTGCAATGCCATCCCTCTCTAGCTCTTGATGCCTGCTAATCTTTATGGTCTGCAGGGAATGCTTAACATGCACAGTGCTGAATTATTACCTTGCTTACTTCTATAATTCAAGCTGCACTGGGGAGATTTAGGTTAGTTATCAGGAAAAATATCAACACCAAAAGGCTTGCCAAGCAGTGGAACAGGCTACCTAGGGAAGTGGTTGTATCACCATCCTTGGAGGTATTTAAAAGACATGCAGATGTGGTACTGACAGACAAGGTTTAGTGATAGACTTGGCAGTGCTGGGTTAATAGCTGGACTTGACGATACAGGTCTTTCCAATCCTAAATGATTCTATAATTCTGTAACTGATACAGACTCATTTGTTAGAGTAATTTGCCAAGTGATCTGGCCCAGAAGGAGTTTCTCTGATGTCCTGCTCAAGACAAGAATTATTATAGAAAAAAAACAGATCCTTGCCCTCACTGCCTTCATCTGAGTGCTATGCAAATATGTTTCTCCCAAAGCTCAGGACAGTCAGAAAGTTGGCTACACAAAAACTCATCAGCAGTATCAACCAAACAATCATTTAAACAGAAGTCACTATTGTGTTATCTTGCTAGTTTGATGGCATAAATTCCAACTCTAATCATCACCTCATTCTTCAAAAAGGTTCACATGAGTTTCACCAAGGGATCCAGCAACAAACATCATACAGTAACAGTCACACCACAGCCTTAAGATGGAAAAATGGGCAAACCAGGACTCGGAACAGAAAGCAGACTGCAGTTGATGCAGAAAGGCGATTTTCAGACTGCAAAGTGACTGACAAAGATGTAGTCATCCTGTAACAGATAAGATACCTGTGGAATTACTACTACAACAGATGAATATAGGCTCTAGTGAGACACTACCTGAAACACCATGCATAATTCTGGCCAATTCAGGGAAGATTGATTCCAACTTCAACAGGGCAAAGCAAGTCCAAGCCTACATGCAGAGGAATAGAGCCTACTGCTCAAAGGAAGCCACCAAGACAAGCCAAAAGGCTTACAGCCTACCAAAATAAAGCCAGAGAAGAAACAGTCTATTTCTCTGCATCTCTCTCTTTGAAATGAAAGCAGAAGAGCTATTCTAACAAGCTGATAATATTGTCCTAAGTACAAATGGGTATGAATTAGTCATGATTAATTTTGGCTTAAAGGCTGAATAATGTTTATAGAGTCATTATTACAATGAGATTCAGGAACTGCCATCAGAGATTGTTCTTTTCCTTTTAACTTGTAGTTTCCTAAACTTTTGGAGGTACACTTGGCTAGTCTACTAGAACAAGAGCAGAATATGATGACTCCAGAGATGTTACCCAATAAGCTTCAAAAAAATGTAAGAAAAATTTCAAATCATTATTCTTGGTTTCCTAACAAACACTGGAGCTCTACTCAAGTACTTTAAACTTGTTATTTAAACTAAATCCTGAACTTTATTACACAATTTCTTAAATCCCAATTTGTCTTAGTTGTTACCCAGCAGATTAAAGATCTGTTTGCTTTAATGTAAATACAATTTTACAGTTTCATATTCTCATGAGTCAGATATTCCACAGTACTAAAAAAAGAACAGAATACCTGATGAAAGTACATGCTGTTTTCCTTTCAGAAGAGTTCAAATGAAAGCTTACAAAGGCAAGGTAACAAAGTTATAAAACTGCGCACTCTAAGAATTTATTATGAAGCTGACAATACATTTTTGAAGCTCCTTCTTCAGACAAAGCAACAATTTCACATGGTTGTGTATTTTATTTTTATTTTTTTCAAGTACTAAATATGCAAAAAAAGAGAAGCCTAACAATACAAAACGCTAAGAAGAAAAAAGTATTAATTTTTAACTTCCACCGTTTCGAAAACAAAAGTCCTACATGATCGCACAGGTAAGTCAATATTTATTAGCACCTCCTATATCCAAGCACGTTCAAAGTATTAGAAGAGGTGTTATTGAAGGCCCTCTGAAAGTAAGGAGGCAGATGAAGACCCCAGACGAGACAGACACTGGATGTCAAGCTTGGTCAAATTCACAGAAAACGTTATGATTCCTAAGGATTCCAATTCCAACATTTAATCACATTATCTTAGTATCTTTGTCCCACTATCACAGAACTAAAAAGTAATGAACCCTCCCTTTATACAAAAACTCTCAGGAATATTCTTTGCAGCCCAGTAACACACTATGATGAAGTACTTACTCATGATGTAAATATAGAAAACTTTCACCTATATAAAAGTTATATATATATAAACCCATATGATACCACTATTAAATTAAAGCATTTGAAAATCATCAAGCATTACAAAAAGGGTCAAATCAAACATCTGTCTTCCTCGAGACCACTCAACAACAGCAGCTCCCTCGTCATCTGCTGCTCTACCTCTGCTGCTGCCTTTGCCACCTTGTAGCCCAGAAGCTGAAAAGCAAGGTAATGAAGCGGATGCAGAGGTGAGCAGGCCTGCTGCAGAGGCTCTCCCTTTTCCAAAAGTTATGTTAAGCAACAGTGCAGTCAAAAGATGGTTCAACTCAGCTTGTTCACTCAACAGAAAACTAACAAAACTGCTCATTTTCCCTTCAGTGAAAATGAATGTCCACAGTCTACACTCACACTATCACTAGAACCAACACATAGTACATCACCTTCTGTGCTGATGTATTTGCTGCAACAGGAATCCATCAAATCCTGTGAATGCCTCTGAGGCAGACCTGAAGAGTGGAATGATCAGGGAAGACAGCTGCTTGCTGTTCTGTAGTTTTCTGTCCCAGCCCTGGCAGCCTCAAGGCTGTTCTAACTTCACAAGCTGGATACGGTGTTTGAAAGGCTTCACACAGACAGGAGACAGCCAGAGTACAGCACTGTCCACCCCAAATCTGCTTTGTCACATTCAGCACCTCCACCAGTGAAAATGTCTGCTACCGTACCTAGCACTTCCTCTTCAGAGCCAAGTCAAATATTAATGCTATCATATAAAAAGCCCATGCGGTATTGTTCTATACAAAACTTTGCAGGGATATTAATCAACTAGATCAGGCACCAATAAACAAATTTACATGAAAGACCTGTAAAAAGAAAAAATAAAAAACCCTCCTGCAATTATCAACAAAAACCAAACAGAACCTCAACACAACCAGCTCCTCACTAGCCAAAGGAAGTGTATACAAGCAAAGTACTTACAAACCCAATAAAACTGAATGAAAAATGCTAATCAACACAAAAAACGTCAGCAAGTCACTTGGTTGCTTCAAAACCTAAGACTCCTCTACAGGAAACTGCCCAAGCCAAAATCCTGAAGCTGTTTAAAGCCTACTCCAGCTTCCTACAGCCTTGAAAAATTCTCCCACTTTGTGAACTGTGAAATAGCATTTGCTGCACTATTCCAAGTGGATAGGCTTTAACGACTTTCTTGCATGTGACTGAATCAGAAGATTAGAAATCAATCATTTGGGATTGTACGTTTTACATATTTTTATATGTATATTCTCACCGTTCTATACCTCTGCTCTGCTATCTAAAACAAATTCAACTTTTGGCATGCTGAGCATGTAGTTTCTGGTGCCTGCTTAAATCCTCAGAAGTGAAACTGTAGATCACAAAACAGACACCCAGCATCACAGGCAGCACACAGATCTGCAGAGAACAAGAGATGAGCAGCCAAACATTCGTTTAAGGTTCTGAAAGAGGACAGATTCATGAATGCTTATGATGGTGGACGAATGGGGCACAGATGGTTGAAGAGTTATAGTCTTCCTTGATATTAAACATACCGATTCAATTAGCACAGTAACTGCTAATTCCACTACCTAAACAAAACCGTTTACATAAAATCATTGAAAAAAAGAAAACCCCAACCTCTTATTTCAATCGAGTAAGAGACTAGGTAGGTTTTGAACATTAAGTCTAAGTTCTTATGCTGCAGGCAGTACAGAAACATAGGAAGCCCTTCACATACCTACATGTATTAAGGCCACCCCACTACCCAGTTGGCCATTGAAACTCAGGTCTCTGACCTAGGTAAAACCTTCCCCTGTAACTGATGAATTTCAATAATTATTTTCTTTTTCTAAAGATCTTACACTACTGTTCACCTCAGGTGTCTATATCAAATTGTTGCCTTGAAAGAGTAAGTTATGGGCATTTTTAAACATAAAAGTTACTCAACACTCCAAAACTGAACCTGCATAAAAAAAACCAAAAGCCATGGCAGAGCTTCAAAAGCTAGTTTCACTGGCATTTATATCAAACTACACTCTTCCCAGATTGTCACAGAGTAAAATATACAAGTTTCAGCTCTCCAGAGAAACTGAAATGGATACAGTTCATATGTAAACCGAATCATCCTAGTTCCTCTCAGTATCAACATGCTTGGAAAATGCATTTATCAGGGTAGTCCAGAACATGCTGTAATGAAGTCTGGCATGCAGCCTTGACTTTTTAAGTTATCGGTCTGACATATAGATGACATGTTAGGGTACAAATGTTATCTCTGTAGTATTTTCACAAATAAACATTATGATTTTTATTCTTAATTTGATCTATCTCCATATATGGTTCACTTTGCTCCTTTTACAATATTAATTGATTAGAAGGGGTGGGGGGGAAAAAAAACCAACCTATTTAACACAACACCTTGAAAAACAGCATTCTGGGGAGGAGAGGAAAATTCTCCTGTTCACTCCAAACAGCAACATCAAAAGAGTGGCAAGAAAGAGAGATTCAAACCCTAGAAGTTCAATGCTGAATTATTAATTCAACTGCAGGACAATTCAACCACGGTATTAGGACTTGCAAGCCTGGAAGCAGAAAGTCAACAACAGCTCAATAAATACTGCTTCAGATTTCTCTTTCTAACTCTACACCTACTTTTGGGCTCCACTCCCCTCTTTGCTCTCAATACCTGCTTTCTTGGCATCTTTGGTAACTTCAATACATTCCCCTCCTCCCCTCACTAACTCTGTCCCACGTGGGTCCTGTGTTGTATTGCTCTTCTCTTCAAAGGGCTCCAGTGGCTCAGAGAAAAGAGAAAGCCTTCCAGCTGCTCACTCCTTTTCCATCAATCCTGGGGATCTTGCTGCCCAAAATGAATGACCACAAAACACTCCTCAAGCCATACAATGAGGCCAAATTCTTCCTGACTGTCAGCCAAGTTAATGATTCTCTTAATACACATAAAGTGAGTTAAGGTAGTATCTAGAGCAGACAGCTCCCTAACATCAGCCAGGCTTCTCCTGCCAAATCTAAACAAAACACACTCTTCAAATCTCTTCAGATAAATCACTACAGAAAGATGAAAAATTATCCCAAATCCCCCTGACATTTCCCCAAAGCATTCAGTCTGAGAGTCACTGTATTTGGAAAATTTCTGCCAAAATAGTTGAAATTCGCAGAATGTAAGACCCTGTTTTCCACTCCTTCCGTTCAGAGTGAATGTCTACAACAGCAGAAGGCTCAGCTTTCATCACTGGGCAGAAAGGGCATCTCCTGAAGAATATTCTTTGTGCTTTGTTTTTTATACCTCACTCAGGTCAAGGACTAATGTTTTGGATACCACAAAGCCAACTGGAATTTCACAAAGTGGGAAAGCCTGGTACTAACTTCAGTCAATGAAAATGAAATTAGGGTAAAGTTTTACACTCCTGGGGAATATGGACTGAAAATAAACTATTCTCTTCCCACACACACCTTTAAGTTATGTGTATTTCCTTTATGTAAGCAATTTCACTCGAAACATTTCAAGAACAATAATCCCAAGTGGCAGTAAAACATGAAAACATAAAACAGTTGAACTTCAGAATACTAGTTTTACTGTATTCCTTTGCAAACTTGTCACAAACCATAACTACACCACATTATTCACCAGCTTCTAATAGTAAGAAATATAGAAATACAAATCTGAAGAATTGAATTAAATGTTTGAATAGCATTCACGGCTGTATCATAGCCTCTGAGGCAACTTCAGTTTAGTTTGAACTCTTTGCTTAAATAGAAATTAAAATGTTTTAATCACTATAAGCCAATAAAAACTAATCTCTTTGGGAAAAGAACTGAAGTACTAGTGCAAAGAGTCAGATCAAATGTGTAATTTAAGTCACTAACTCCAACCATGTTTTTAAACCCCTGCATTTAAATATGATTGCCCCAAGGCAGGCAGTAAATTGTAACTTAAAAACTCTGTACTTTTTAGACAGCAAACGTAACAGGTTCATAAAACCTTCCATGACATTTGTACTTACTTTATACCTCTATGATAAAGCCATGGCACTCACATTAGAATAACTCAATTCAGCGAACAAAATCCAGCATGCACTCAAATCAATACTTTCAGTAAGTCTATTGGCTAGTAGAAAGAAATGTTACTTACTGCTATTTCTCTGCATGCAGACATAGAAATTCCAGTACCTTCTATCTGCTTTAAAGCGTAATCTTTATCATCTTTCCTGTGAAAGAGAAAAAGGAGCTGCTTTTTTTGGGTTTTGTTTTTGTTTTTTTTTGTTTTGTTTTGTTTTGTTTTTAAATTGCACCATGAATTAAGTGAGCTCTTCAACACCATTCAGAGGGTGGTTTTTAATTAATACAAATTCTGCATCTTACTTTCTTTTGATTCTTTACTAGTTTCATGTCTGGATATCAAACTAAACCTTAAATTAACCACACTGTCTTAATAAGGCTAAAATATATTTGGTCTCACTACACTGAGACAACTTTAAAACTTTTTAAAATACAATGATTAACATTTCTTCCACTCCTTCCTTATTAAAAAGAAAAAGCAAACAAGTAGTACACACTAGAAATAAGCTTAGCTAGGGTTGTAGTTCACGTAAGTGTATTACTCTACAGTAAATTTCCTCACATTTTAATGAATTCTTGAATAGCCCAGAACTAATGTCACATTAAAACATCTTACCTTATTTTCCTTCTATCAAAATACGCTTTAAAATTTTGTTCCTATGAAGTCAGTAAAACTACCAAGACTGATTAAAAAACCCACCAAATATTTATGCAATCTAAAGAATCCAGAAGTGGAGTCCAGTGGAAGGTGTCACTGCGGGCTGGAACTAGAAGACCTTGAAGGTCCCTTCCAACCCAAACCATTCTATGATTCTATAAAATGCCTGTTCAGCTTGAAACATATACAACACATGAACAAACCACCACCCCCTCCTTGTACTTGAACCACTATGTACCTTATTTAAAATGTTAGCTTTTTAGTAACTCCAGGTACCAAAAGCAAAATGAAGAAGCTGCAGCAAAAGAAGATACTGAACTCTTGGCCATTCTCAGCCTCAAAGGCTCAAAACTTGTAAGAGATGGAGTGTTTGTCCTTCCCACCTGTGGGCTGGCAACCACAGCACCCCTGGGGGGCATGACTCTTAACAGTACTGCCTTCAGTACTTGGAAAACTAGTATAGCCTCAAATCTCCAGGTTACACAAAAAATCTCATTAATTTTTAATGACTCCAGCTTTCACAGCTGTGAAGAGCCACCCTAAAAAAATGCAACTCAGACATTCTAAAGGCAAACAAAACCAAACTCTAGCACTGAAAACATACACACTTGTTTCCTCCAGCTCTCACTATTTGCAAGGCTTTGAATTGCTTTCTTCCTACCTGAAACACACCTCCCCTTCCCCTACCCATCTCTACCTAGGGAAGAGAGAAGTGGAAAATAAATGGACAAAATCTGAGCACAGGTCATCATGAGAAAGAACAAAACAGCGAATTGACAAAAGCAGATCTCAGCAAGAGGCCAATTACATGGATGCAGCAAGATAAAAGACAAGAAAATATACAAGAGCTGATACAAATAGGGGAAAAGAGTAAGACAATGGCAGAAGGCACTAAAAAGCTTCCATATAATAAAATCTGAAACTTGCCAGCCTGGAAGAGAAAGAGTCAATGCTGAGCATAAACAAGGTGTTATACCATTCCTTAGTTCTCACCTTAGAGGAAAACAAATTGCATGAAGCCAAAAAAAACCAAGCCATTACAGTATTAAGCACATAATTGCACTTTGCAACTCCTGATGAGAGACTGTTATAGGGATCAAAAGCATAAATGGATTTAAGATCAAATTACACAAATCTGCAGTGGGTAAGGTAGTTATGGACAACTCCATGAGCAACTACTGTACATAACCCAAATATGTACAAGTATTTTCTATGTTGCTGAAACAAAAGGGACAGGAAATTTTACTCAGCTAAAAATTGTTTTACCCTCTATCTGCCTTAGATAGCAATGGCTTGCAGCTGTTACTGGACAGAAATGCAAAGCAAAATGAATTGGACTAAAGGTTATTCTCATTGCCCTGTTGCTTATCTGCTTAGATTTCAAGGTATTTGAAGGACAACTCAGTATAACAAGTACTTCCATCTAACTGGTGATATTCCAAGCATTGCTGGTAGCACTGTCTACAATAAAGCCTGCTGTGCATTTAAGATGGTACAACTATTTTTAATTGGTCAAATTTTTGCCAAATTAAATCTGGACTAAAATTTTCCATACCAGATGGCAGACCTTCTCTGGAAATCTTTAGGAAAAAAAATACCTCAGCTGCTTCCTAGAACAAAACTGGAAGAACACACTTTCAGCCGTGTTTGTTAACTCTTTCATAATCAGTGCTTTAATGCTGAAATTTGACGGGCTGGCTTAAAACACAGCATTTGATGTTCTCAAAGCAATGGATGAGTAGGAAGTCTCTGAAAATTATTCTTCTCACATTAAAAACCAGTTAAAAAGCTGAGATCCAGAGCTCCAACCCCCAACTTTGCTTTATCCACAGTGACCCAGGGCTGTGGGGAATGAACTGCTTGCTCCTTTCCTCTGCCCAGGTGCTGCATGTGGGAACCCAGAGCAAGCGGCCTCTGCCCTGTCCTCTGTCCAAGCAGTCCAGAAGAAATATAAGCATGGTGAAAAGAAGGAAAAGAAATTACAGTTCAGGGATAAAAGCCAATTTTAGCACCACATTACACTCTTCTCCAGAATGTTAAAAAAATAACCGAAAGCTTCCAGGACTTAAATTCTATGAATTGTACTCACACAGTTCCAACCCTCTCTAGTGTCTGTTCTACTCTGAGGCTTCTAACACATCATGGTTACCCATTACACCACTAGGACCAGCTTCGCCATTTACAAAAATAGGAGAACCCTGTTTCTACCTAGTATAATTCTTTGGGAGCCAAAGGAATTGGGGTTATGCCTTTTAAAGGGAGTGATAAGAGTTTACAAAAGTGCTAGCAAGCCAAAAGAAAAGGCAAACACAATGACCAAGCTCATTACAAAATTTAGAAAAATATTTTGCCAATAGTCTGTTTAGAATCACCGTGGAAGCCCAGCTTCCCCAAGACTTTGGATATGGGCAAGTTCCCTCTCTGAAGTTAAAGAGATGTTTGACAATAAAGAGATGTTCAATGGGAAAAAAAAGGAAAAAAAAAAAAAAAAAACGAAAAAAAAACCCAAAAAAAAAAAAAAAAAAAAAAAAAAAAAAAAAAAAACCACAAACCGAAGAAAAGCCCTGATTATAAACAATTTCCACAGCCAACTGTGAGTAACAAAATTAAGCAGCTTGCATTTTAAGGGTCCAGTAAGATTCATAATTAAACAAAACTTCCTTCTAACAGAGAGGTCATGTTGGGAAAATCTGTTCACTTTCTCTGTTGCCTGGAACTAAACACTAAGTAACTTCAGCTGCTCCTCCACCTATCAGTACACTCAGAAAAGCTGATCAATCTGCAAACTTATTTTCACATCAATTTATTCTTCTTTCCTGCACTTAAGCAGGCTGGTATCTTCAACAGAGTAATGCTCCCCACTAGCACCTGTGAGAGCAGCAAGGTAAGAGAACTCACTCTGTACACAGCTGCTGGCACCAGCAGTGTCTGTTGCAGTCATGCACAAACCACATAACCTTGTGGAAAATCCTCAGAGGGACAACGTGAACATCACAGCCATAAACTTAACACAATGGTTAGCTGCAACATCACTTCCAGTGGACTTGAGTGACAACAACCAAAAAACTACCTCCAAAATTACCATAAAAAAGTAGGTGTTGCTCTTACAGCTTCAATAAAACCAAAAATTTTCATCTTTAAGAGAATTAAGTTTTTATTATAATGCTGCTTCCAACCATTTTTTTTTCAAGTTCTGCTGAATTTAGAAGTACAACATCACCGTAAGAAATATTCAGTCTCTGAAAGAAATAAAAATCAAAATAACAGGAAGAGACACCTGCTGAATGTGAGAACGCTGCAAAGCTTCAGTATTAAAAAGCCTGGTATTTCAACCCTTCATCTAAAAGTATAATTTAAGCATGCATATGTTCAGCAAGAGTGAGAAAATAGCCCATATATAGAAAAAAGACCTATGACATAAAAGGCAGATTAAAGAAATATAGTTACTTCATCTCACATATCAAACTTTGTAAAAATGTAGTGACACAACACTATAAAATATCCTTCAATCATATCATTAAAACAATACAGAATTCAATTCAGTAATAAATATAGCAAAATAAAGTACCAAAGCCTTGACAAACAACTGAAATTAAACATTTGAAGGAAATAGGCTCTAGAGTTTTCAAGTACCATAGGAAACTGCAGCATCTCTTCTACTGAAAACTCTAAGGAATCTCTTAATTGTTTGTATCTCTTAACCCCTAAAGAATAAGAAACCTGATAATGAAAAGATAAGCCTACCAGTAAAACACATGTGAGTTTCATATATCTCTAGGTTAAAATACAAAAGTCCAACACAATGGCAAATTGTAACATTTAGGAGACTTGGCAGATTTACTTTGTGGCATCACCCCCTGCCTGTCCCCCAAGTCACAGCAGCGGTATTTTTTGGTTTTGTTTTTTAATACATGAAAATCACCCTAGACATACATGACAGGAAGTGAAGACTACAGGAAGCAGTAGTCCTTGGGAAGCATATGAATACACAAATGCAGTTTTTGAAGCTAAAAAATGTTCTACACTTATACTAAATGCCAATGCTAAAACCACAGCAGACATTCAGATAGACACCAAAACAATACATGGTTTTCTAGAAAGCACAGCAAGATGAGGGCAGGCTGATACTCATTCAAATGATGATTTGCAGGAACAGAATTCTCTGTTTTCCAACACCACATTCACGGCACCAAATAATTCTGCCAGAATAAAATATTTATACCAGGACTTCTATTTATTTTGCACTTTGTACCTACTAATTACCAAACCAGAAAATAAGTGTGTTGGAGTACTAAGTGACAAAGGACAGAAGAGAGGCTGAGGTTTTCAATGATTCCTTGGCATTTGCTTTCACCTCACATTACACTTTCACAACTACACATTACCAAGGATAGTAGCACAGTCCTGCTGAAAGGAAGTAGAGAAAAATCAAATTCAGGACATGAACAAATTGGACAGACACAAGTCCACATGACCAGGGAGGGGGGGCTGCATTCAAGGGTGCTTAACAGAGCAGGCAAATGTCACTGCAAAGCTACTCTGTCATCTGCAAAAGGTCATGGTGCTCAATGCAAGATTCTTGATGATTAGAAAAGAGCAAATGTCAGGACCCTCTTTGAGGAGGGGAAGAAAGGTTCAGTGATATTATAGGCCAATCAGCCTAACCTCAGCCCATGAAAAGGTTATGCCCAAATCCTCCAGGGAAGCTATTTTCAGGCCCATGAAGGAAAACAGATGCCTGGGAACAGCTAGCCAGGATTTTCCAGAGGGAAGTTGTGTCAAATCAAACTGAGTGTCCCATACAATGAGAGGACTAGCTCTACGGACAACGAAAAACCACTGGATGTTACCTGCACCTCTGCAAATCTTGTAACATGATCTCATTGCACAATCAGCCAAATTAGAGAGCCTGGACAGCAAGGAGCTGTGTGGGGATGAGCTGCTGGGGTTAAACCTCAACAAGAACGTCCAAGATATACTGCCTTTAAAACTGATGAATGCAGGAAGTATTACATTTACTAGTGTTTATTGTCGCAGTCCAACTAGCTGAGACTAAAAGAAGTTTCAAGTTGTAAAAACATTTAAATGCATGAAATCCAACAGTTTCATTGCATATATTCCAATGTGCAAAGCTGAGCAGGTATAACTCTGCAGAATGAGATGTTAGAGTTCTGCTCTGTGGGGACAGATATTGCCAAATGGCAAAAATTATGTGCATCAGCAGAAAATAAATTGTATAGGAAAATAAACTGGTACTAGCAACTTGCTACAAAGGTTAAGGAATTGCATTATAAGCACCTGATATCCCAGAAAGAACATTTAGGTCAAAATTTTTGTCAAGCTAATTAGAACACACAGTAGGTCTCATCACTGATCCTGTACATCCAGGTAAACTTAAAGAACAAAACCTTATAAAACATTCTCTCAAAAAAATCTGAGCTAACAGTGATGAAATGACAACCACTTCAACTTCTTGTAATCTTTTTTCAAAACCTTCTGGGTTTCATAGATTTAAATGTTTTGCAATTATGTTGATCAAAAGAACTGAAAACTACCAATGAAGTTTTGTACAGTGGCTTGCTTTGGTTTTCAGTTGAAAGAACTCCATCTTCATCCACACACACACTCCTGGTCCTTTGCACTAGGGCCCAGGCACTCATCTTCAGACAGAAATGAGCTTATTCAGGAAGTGCAAAAACATTTCTAAGTCTTCCTTTGGTACACTTTCTGCTCCATTGGTAAACTGAAGTAGCCTGCTGACCGCTCAGAGGAGCACTGGAGTATTCTGAGGGCAGAGAGCAGACACAGCAAATCACAGCAATTTCTGTTCACATATAAGATAAAGTTGGGTTGTCTTCTAACCAGAACTTTCTTCCCATGTCAGCTTGATGCAATACACTCACCTTCGCCAGAAAGCCGCAGTTATGTATGATACTCCCTGTAGAAGTAATTCTTATCACTGGAAAAACTCACTACAGCTAAAGCAGTACTTTTTCAGAATATGGACACTAAAATAAAATTATGTTCTTCACTTATAGGCATGAGCAGAATTTGAAAGTTATTTTAGTTTCACTGAAGCTCTGTGTGTCCTACATAGAATTTGATTGTTCTAAACCCACTTAATTTTCCAAGGACCTCTTGTGGGTTTTGCTTTGTGACCAGATTTTCAGTTATACTTGCTAAAATAAGTTGGATGAAACAAAACCAGAAAAACATTACTGCTTCTTCATTTGACTGAACACATTTTAAGTGTGGTAGTACTATCACATGCATTAAACCTTCAGAAAATAGGTTAACATTATCTTCTGTATTATAAACTGTGTGTTACAGAATCAAAGCATGACTATTTTTAAAAGTTCAAATTTACAGATTTATTCAAGCCCAGAGTATTTAAATGTATTTACAACCAGATTAAATTTATCCCATCATAAATTCTAGCTTGTTCATTTCAAGGAAGAAATCTGCCAAATATAAGATAAAATCCCAGATACTGTCATGAAAGCCTCTTATGTATTCATATATGAGAAAGGATCATGACTAATACAATCCACTCAGAAAATCTGTGAGTCTGAACTACTTTGTCACGCATTTCACCTAAAACAGTACTTTACAACTCTTATCTCCTCTACAAAGTTACCAGCAAAGAAGTGGTAAGAACAAAGGTACGCCTCTTTCCAGGAAGAGGTGAAGAGAATGAAGTGCAGCTGGTACTAGCTAATCTGCAGATGAGGAGAAATTCAGTTCATAAAGTAGTGTGACTTATAATATATTTGCACTTGCCCCTAAAAGAGGACCTCCCACCCATTCTAATGCAGCTGCCGGCATCAGTGCAAGCTTTACAGTGTCACTTTCAACAGGACTCACTCCCAAAGGGGAGATTTCAGGTTGCTTACATATTTCCACAGTAATAAATGCTATTTATTTCTCTAACTTCAAAGATGAGACACATGAAATAAGAATAAAAAATGCACAGATGCACGATAAAAATAAGTACTCATTGATTGTCTAGAATGAGCCAGAGCTGGATGGAGCCTCCAAACAATAAAGCATCCCTGATGAACTTGGATGATGCAGAAATTTCTTATTTAATTTTCATTATCCTGCTGTTCTCTCTTTTCCCTCATTTTCTTCCAGAGAGGTAACAAAAATATATTACTATCTTAATGCTAGGCAGCAAACATCTTCCAAGTTTGTCATCACATTCTAACTGAATTAAAATATAACTTAAAGAAAGTCTAACACAAAGATCATAGTAAAATGTAAATATTAACCAACCTATCAGAAGAAAAAATTTAAAACCTTATCTCTAAGACAATATTTAAATAAAGTTGCATGGTTAAGGTTGGTGTTTTTTCCCTTTTCAAGATGCGCACACAATACACAGAAAGAGCAGAGGCAAAAGACAACATATCCAGAAGCAGGGAAAAAAAGACAGTTCATGCTTTTGCCTGTTGCTATTAGACTCCCTCTCCCCAGTAAAGCTTAGCCTGAAAGAATGCTTCAGAATGCCAAAGTCGTGTTAATAGTTTAATAATTTTTGTATAATAGTTTTGGATGCTGTGTGCCTTAAGGAAAAAAAACAACAAAAAAACCACATTACAAAAGGACAGAAGAGCATAAGGTACACACATAGTTTGCGGCTGAAGCCTGTTCCATGGAGAGGATCTAATTTTACAAGATATCATGTGAAAATAAAAACCTGTACTACTCACCAAAATGCTAACAGAAAGAAATTACTGCAGACAAAAAATGCACTAACAGAAGAGAATTTATTAAGGGTCTAGGCTGAGGCATCCACACTTTTTCCATTCCCAAAATACTTAAAATACATGACAAATTGTTGGGCCAGAACAGCATCATTATTCTTATCACATAGCAAAGCTTATGCTGAGAATATTCTCTACTTCAAAATAAATCCTTCAGTAATCAGATCTTTCAGTGGGTAAAGAAAACGTAATTTCCACAGCTGGAGGAAAAACCATCAACAGCAAGCCAATAAACACTAGGGCTTCTGAGACAGCTGATGTGGTGAATGTCAATTACTGATTCACCTTTTTCCTTGTGTTCTTAGACTTTTTTTTTTCCAATTAACACTTTTTTGCTACAACATGTGGTTTGGCAAGAAGTTCAAAGTAACAAAGTAAATTCAGTGATGCACAGTACGTGTGGTTCTTCTGATCTAAGAATTTGCTGCTGTCAAAAGGAAAGCCTTTCCTCGACATCTCAGCCTTGCCGCTCTTAGCCCAAAAATCCCCTCCCTTATGCTAGCTGTGATCTGCACCACACTCCACGACATGATTCACCTGCTGCATTTTCCAAAAAGTCTTCCACTTCTAAAAAAGAAGTTAACTAATGTTAACTAGATTGACTGACTTAAGTCAATCTGTTAGTTTAAAGCAGGGTATAATGAGCATCAAAACCAGAACTGATAAACCATGCGGTAAGATCAAAAGGCAAAAAAGGAATGAGTAGGGGAGACAGAGACAGAGTAGAAAAAGCAAGATGTCACTCACTTCACCCCCTGCTTTCTGGCGGTGGTGAAACCACAGGGAGTATGGCTTACCATAGCTGTTTGGTTTTAAAAAAAATAAAAACAAAAACAAAACCAACCAAACAAAAACCAACAGGGAAAAACACAACAAACAAATCCCACATAAACCAACCTAATAAATAAAAAAAAAAAAAATCAAGCCAATTTTGCCTCTAGCCCTGCAATTAACTCCAGCCCAAAATTTCTACAGAGGAGAGAATCCCTGGGATTTGATTATCTTTTCCTCTCTTCTCCTATAAAACTGTAATTTGAAAGACAGTCTAAAATCCAAGTTTTAAATCCACACAATTAAGAAGATTGTTCTCATGAGACTAGTTGATGGGCAGTAGTAAACCCCTACTCTGGACTCAAAGCTCCATGCTGCTTTATTAAAGGTCATGGCAGTCTTAGCAGTACTTTTGTAGAAAGCAAAACAGGAGGTGCCTACATAAATTATCTTTAAAGGAAAAGATTGCAGTATTTCATCTGCAGCTCCCTTCTTTTCCCAGATTGCTCTTAAGTCACCTCAGTAATTGTACCACTTGAGAAACCAGAAGCTGCATAAAGAGAGCATAGCATAGCATTTCAAAATATCTGTCTTGAAAAGCAAACAAGCTGGGCTAAAGCACTGGACTAAACTGCAGAAAACCATGATTTCACTGATTTAACTTCTATTTACAGTCCATTTTTCTTCAGTGGTCAAATCTGTGAAATTATTTGGTTTACATGGAAGACACGTATTTGCTGTTTCAGAAAACTTCTGTGATGAGAATTGTGCCTAACAGTCACAAACTACCATAGGAACTACAGGTACCTAGATTGTATTTTCTTATTTAATAGCCCTTAATGGATTTTTCTTTCAGAAAAATCTTCCTATCTTCTCAGTGACACTCATTATTTTAGAGGCTTTCCCTGTCCTTCACTCTCACAGACAGAAAGAAGAGTCCCTGTCTAAGGATATAATTGGACTTTTCATACAGACACCGCTTCACACTTCTGCGTATTGTTGTTGGTACTCCTTAGGTCTATTATACTCTGCCTGGGATGAAGGGATTAGAAGTACCTACAGTACTGAAAATAAGATTTACAGCAACAGTGACACTGTGCTTAGTGCTCCACTCCATTGCTAGTAAGTCCTGTGATTCTCTCTGCTTTTAGCAATTACTTCCACCAAACTGGCACTTTCACAAAACTGTCATGAACTCCATAATCCTTTTCTTAAATAATAATAAACTCAGAGGTTACAGTTGTGTTCTTCCCAAACACATCATTCCACATGGAGTACAGTGTGTTTTTGGAGGAGGACTTTGTGATGTTAAGGGCCATGCCTTCACAATCAGTCCTTGCCTTCACTACCCCAAAGAGCACTCACTCATCAGCGAACCTGCTTCCCAACTGTTTACGACACATGATTTCCAAACAAAACTTCTAAGCAGCACAGATTACTGAGAGATACCACTAATGACCTCTCATCATTAATTCACATCTTGAGCTTCTCCATCCACAGGATTGTCTCCAAGTTCAGCTTAAGGTAGAGGACTTAAAATGTCTTTTGAGAATCTACCTGCACATTAACTCCACTGCCTTAACCTTCACTGATGGATTTTAAAAGACTTACAAGTGCTGAACGTGTTTTGTAAGGCTGTTGTCTCTTCATCTCAGCACCTTCATGTGTCCACTACCTCTGCTCTTGGTTCATATTACTAGTTAGTAATTTTCACTCTTTAAAAAAAGTCCTTTTAAAAGCTGATCTCACCTCTGCTCCTTTCCAGTCTTTCATAACTGGGACAATTTAAAGCACTGGGTTATATTTTCTGGTTAGAAATCTGCCCCTTCAGATGTGCAAGCACATCTCACCTTGACAACTGAGTACTCTTCACTTCAGCTTGTTCAAATAGCCCCATTCCCAAACACTGCAGTTTGGGACAGATCCCCCCAATGAATGCCTTCACCTCCAGTCCTCTTAAGTTCTTTTGTAACGTGCAGACAAAATAGCTTTTCTCTTGCTGTCATTTCATCTTCTATAAACTCCTTTTATTGCTTAGTGATGCCTTCATTCTACAGATAGCACTGCAGGACTGGTGCATCAGGAAAGACAGAAGGAAAAAAAAGATCATTTTAATGCCCTTCTCAAGTACTTTCTGAAGGTAGAGAGAGTTTTTGTGTGTGTTTTTGAGGGCTGGGGGGAAAGGAGGTTGCCAAGGAAGCTCTCATACTACAGTGTTACACTTAGCCTATAATCACCTTCTATTTCTTTATTCATAATTCATAGAAGACTTATTTTTTTCAAAGAACAGATCCTCACTCCCAAGGGCATCCTTTCTTCTACTATTTCAGCATGTCAGACTTTTTAACTGATGTATTTACAGTGGGTACTCACTCACTGAGACCCCAGCAAAGCTTCAAAAAGGAGTCCCAGGTAGTGTGCAACACTTCACCTTCTTGGGTCTCTTCTAGCTTTAAGAGGTCATCTCCTCCCACCATCCCCCCCACCCTTATTTCCTATTTAGCTGAAGTGGTAATTCAAGCAGATTTTTTAACCTTGTATAGATTCAGTATCCTTCAGGAGCAAAGAACAAACCGTGCTTGTAACAGACAGGCCTCAGTATATACCTATTTGAATCTGTTCTTTCATCTTGCTGTAGGCCAAGTCCCAAGACGATTCTCCCTGTGTGCATGCCCTGACTAGCTGCTTCCCTACGTAACAACTACTCACTATCACAAAGCTTTGTCTTGACATCCCTCCCTGACAGACCGCACCCACCTAAATGTAATGAGGCTAACGAGCCGTTCATTGATGTATTTTCTGCTTTGTAGCCTCTCAGATCTGCTGATCCGACACAGCACAAGCACATGTCAATGTAGTCCTAGTGATATTTTTCCGCCCTTACATTCTACCCATAGAGCATTCCATGTGGCAATAGCTACTCTCTTTTTGAGTCTTTTGGTATCTGACACGCATCTGGCAGAGTCACATAAGCTTCCAGTAGAGCTTTTATAAAATCAAACTACCGTAACACTGAATGGCACTGTTAGCACATTTACTTGTGAAGGGTTGTTTTGTTCAACCCTGCTTGAACAGGATTGACATTCACTCAAAAAAGAAATGAGAGATTTTGAATGCCAAACTGTTCAAGTCCAAAAAGTTAGATAAGATTCAAATTACACTCAGGGACAAATTTGCAGCCTTGCTGTGTTGAAGTCCACCCAGGTAAAGCTTGCTCCAGTAGCTTTTGTTGAGCTCCATACCTTGGCACAGTAGTTCCGTGAGAACAACAGCGTTGATGAAACCTGACTTTCCAAGGCTTCATTGTGGGATTATCCATTATCTGAATTCAAACTGTAATTTGAAGTACACCTGCAGCTAGAGCTCCCCGCTCACAGGGTAAGGCTAGGCCTCTCACAGAAAACACACCATGGCCAGAAACACGAAGTGGAATCAAGGGCCTGCTGCAATTCAGATCCTTTTGTATTCCAAGTTCTCAGCTGCACGTATTATTCACACAGACAGTAATAAATTGAGTCGTCTTTTTAGAGCAACTCTCAAGTGTCCTTTATTCAAATGTCAACATCTTGTATGCAAGGTGTTACAAGCACACAGTAGAGAGCTTTTCCAGAAAAACAGGCAGATTGTTTCAGTGACCTTTAGTTGTGTTCCTCCCTGCTCGCAAAACATGTGAATTTTTTCAAGCATAATTTTAATTTTGGGTGTTTAGGCTATCATCTGTATTTGAGAAAATCACTATGTTCTCTCGAACATTTTGTCCTTTAAAAAGAACTATCTGCAGCTTTACTCCTGACTAACAGTTCTTTTCCTGCAAATTCTGGACTGACTGCACAATACGCTTTGCCCTACTATCACAACACTCAAGGTAGTTAAGATGCAGTTGAATAGAAACTGTTGCCTCAATAGTAGTATTTTTTTGCTTGAGTATTACATATAATTTTACAAGGACTCTTTGGCATTCCAATATTCCTGTGCTTAAGTCAGTCTATTAAGATATTGAAAAAACATGCAACAGGGCAACACTGGTAGAATTTTCAGTTGAAAAAAAAAAAAAAAGAAAAAAAAGAAAAAAAAAGAAGCAGAATACGAAATTGTCTATCCAGTACCTTTCTTACATAAGCTACTTCACATGGACTTCCAAGGACTTCAGATGCTTCTGTGCAAAATTTCACACATTTATTAATAAAATCATAGAATGGTGTGGGTTGGAAGGGGCCTTAAAGATCACCTAGTGATTTCCAAAATCAAACATCACTTGCTCAATCGGGAAGCCTACAATACACAAAAGTTAGCAGCTCATTCACGAGCAGCCTCACACCTAACAAAAAATCGTAACTATGAATAAAGCTACGCTGTAATCCCAAATGTGCTATTATGGGGCTTGACAAGGTCTCAGAAACCATTTGTTGAGCCTTGGAGGAGACAAGAGAGAACAGCAGGCTAGCCGGCCAGAACACAAAACCCTCCAGAATGGTTATCAGCCCGCACGTAGCAGTAACACACAGCACTACTTGCCAAGCTCCCAAAGAAAAGACGGGGGGCAGCGGGGGGAGTGGAGCATGAGAGTTACAGCACTGGTGGAACGAAGCCTGAAACTGAAACTTTATTCCCATTCATTTACACAAGACCGGTTTCTCTAAACTCAAGACTGTTTTACAGAGGAACGTTACCAGAAAGCAAGCAAAATTACATATCTTGATGCTCCTACCTCAACTTCATTACTTTGCTTTGCCAAACTTAGATACATTTTAGTTGTATTGAACCTTAAAGAACATTACCAAGACTTAAAATAACAGATGAGGTTGTACTGACCATCATCATCTACATAAAGTCGCAATACAGACCTCAAGTATTTTATATTACAAACCGTCTGGCTTTAGTAATATTTATAAAAAGCATAAAAAGAGAGCCAGTTATGAAGAGATTAAACAATCTTCATATTCTTACTCAGTTTCAAAATGAGAATTCTGAATGTATCCCTTTAGCCATTTTGCCATATTTCAAATGTTTAAGATCCGACAGTTCTTCTTCCCTCAGCACATGCCCAGAAAGCAAAACATTTCAACCTGAAATCATTTCAGCTGAAGAAACCTAAGATTCTTCACAGCAGCAGACTGGCAGAAGACTTGGGGGATCATTACTTCTGCACATCCTAGGAGACAGCCCTAGCTGCAAGCATACTTCAATATGAATTTGCATTTAGACAGTGGGTAATTTCACAATGAAGCAAACACCCTTGGGGAGGAGAACAAATAAATCAGGTTTCATGAATGCCATCACTCACATTACTACTGTGCAAGACACAAAAATCTGCAACCAGAACTAGCACAGTCTGTGAAAATTTAAGACAACAAGGCTGCAAGACCAACATCAATTTTCCAGTATCTCAAAAGCAGCTAGTACCTCAGATCTCTTTATGGAGGGACTCTGTACAGACACAATTATATAGGTTTTAACAGTTTTATCACATGCAGAGACCAGAAACAATTTTGCTTAAGATGAGCTACTGTTTTACTCCTGCTTTCAGACACAAGAGACTCCTGACAGGACAAGTCTAGCTATTTTTTCCATAGTTGATAACCCAGATTATCAAAACTCGGTGCTGGAAACAAGTGCTGCAAGATCTGTCATACTGGTGCAGGAGACACCCAGGACCCTGACTCACTTCTCCCACTCTACTCATTCTCTAAGACAGAAACCCAGTCCTACTCTACACTGATCACTCATTTCAGCCCCAGGAAAGTTTTAACTCCGTGATTTTCCTTGCCATCTCCAGACTGCTAACACAAAGAGGAATACAGTGCCATAGACTGCACCCCCAAGTCTACTCTTCTGGGCAGCACTGATGACTGCATGCAGCCTTCAGGGAAATGGAGCAGTTCTTTCTGTCCCAAAATTCCTCCTGAGTTTCTCAAAAGTTTGTGGATAGAAATCAGATAACAAGACCCAAAGGATTTCTTCAAGGTGAGGTAAAAAATGCAACACAGTAACTTACAGTGTGTTGCAGCAGTCTACCAAAAAAAGCTCTTGCTTAATGAGCAATACATGCATAAGAGCCCATTTTTAGCACATACAAGAGGAGACAATGAAATCAAAACACAACTCTCCCTTACAATTGGCTTTCAGTTGCATAGTATATATTTATATATAAATACACACACACACCATTTCAGAATGGCAAATATTCCACAGTCATTCATGTTTACCAACTATTTCCATCTTACTTTTTCCTATTCAGTTACATATTAGCTAAATATGTGGAAAAATTAAGATGGCATTAGGCTCCAGATTGCTGTATAAATAGTTGGATTTTATGATCATAGAGGTATTTTCCAACCCAAATGCTAATATGGTAAATAGGGAGTTTTCTTATGTATGCAGAAGTCTGGAGAGTAAAATTACTATTTGGGAAACTTCAGTTGTCTGTTTGCAACCAATGCCACTATAATTTAAAAAAATTTCATTATTTTTTTTTTATCTATTCCCCAAGCAGAAGACACTATATGACCATGCAATTATTTATGACTCTCCCTTCACCCACCCTGAATCAGCAATACTCTACATCAGCACCACGGCAGCAAGTAACTACCACAACTTCTGCTGCTTCCAAGGCAGCCATGGAAGGAAGCCAGGGAAGTCCACCTATTACTATTACAGACTCTTGTAGGAAAATTCAGATTAACATCACACTTCAAAATGAAAGTATTATCCTCTGCAACTAAGAACCAGAGGAAAGTTTGAAAGACAGGCTGTATGGCAAAAATACAGACATATCAAACCTTTTATTCTAAGACAAAGAAACAGCACGTGGTAAAGACTCGAGGTAGTACTCTTAGCACAATACAAAGAAGATGCTGTAAGATGCATGAGGTATCTCCTTTTGGGGTTGGAGTCCAGCATTTCTCCAGGAAAAAAAAAAAAAAAAAAGAACAAAGATATTGGTTGTCAATTGCTAGGAGCAGCACTCACAATCCTGCTTTCCACTTCTCACTAAACTAGTTTTATGTTTAAAACCAAATAAACAAAGTGAAATGCAACTACACCCTTCTGGAACTGCAGCTGCACCTCACATGCACATAGCAGAATTAACCACAGCAGAGGTAGGAAGACGGCCCACACCAGCAGCCTGTGCACAGCCTCACATCCTCAGTTCCTCTAACTGCAGCAGCCCAGTCTCTGCTCCACGTAATCACAATAAGGATCCATAGTGGAAAGAAATAATTCTGTTACAAAGAGAGCTGAGGTGAACAAGGTGCAGAAAAACTAGAAAAACTCCCCCAAAACAGTATTTTGTTTAGAAGGTGCTGCTACCCAAACCTTTGCAATTTATGTTCAGCTTTTCATTCTCCTGCTCCTTGGCTATGGAAAATAACCCTGGCAAAAGATGGAAGTACCTTGGTATTAATTGGCCATTCAGAATGATCTGCTCCTGTTGGTATTTCAGACACATCAACAAATGGTTTGTAAGTCAGTAAAGTTCAATAAAGAGCCAGATTTTTACAACCATTCTGATGGGGCAAAACAGTCACCTTTCAATGCCAAAATGGACACATGTGGGCTGTAACTTGAAGGTATTGTGAAGTGCATATCACCATGTTGGCTGTTACTGTGTACTGCTGGAGTACAACCTTGTCAATATACAAACCCAAGCCACTCGATCTTCATTAGGTTCCCCTGAAGTTGTCAAATTTCAGCAAGACTATAAGTCTAGTCTTAAGAATCAAGATATTTTTCAGTTTCTGCTGCATTAGTCTGCAAATAACAGCTCTTCAGATTCCAAAGGTAATAAAGGACATCCCTGTTGTTTTGTGGTTAAAAAAGAAACACTTCAAAAATACTTTTAAAACAGAAAAACCACAGAATACCCAAGATTTAGAGTGAACATGCCACCTCAATGCCATTTGGCCAAAAGCAGTGTTCTCTGATGACATGCACCTTCTCTATAATCAGCACTCTCAAAAACTATGCCCTATTCCCTCATGAGAAGTCAATTACAACAGTACATGCTCCCATTATTTACACATATAATTGTCATTTAGAAATTCAGAATGAAACTACATAGCTATCTTTGGTGTTTTTCTTTGTTGTTTTGCAACACTTACTCTCACCCTCCTCTCTGTAGTCATCATAGGCTTCAGGTAGGAATGAAACACTAACTCACCTTTGCTACAGGGTATAAAAATAAATCAACACGTCTGTGGTAAGATAAAAAATGATGACACCAAATTAGGTCCAAGGGCCACAGAAGATTCACTCAACCACAGGACCTTAAAAACCTATAAAGCCTGGAGCCACCAAACCAGGTGAGAAAGGAAGGGAGTGGATGGAAGACAGCTAAAAAAGTGGTTTACCAGAAATACTTAAGTGCACAAGGCTTCATTCAATACAGCATGCCTCCCTCATTATGTAGATACAGTTTAATTAGGAACTTTCTAACTACTGCAGTGAAGGATCCAAAAGAGACTCAGGGCATGTATTTTAAGAAGATAATAGCACATATTACATACATAAATAAAGTCTGTGGCATTTAGAAATTCCACACTATTGTTGACAGCAGTCAGAAACCAAAGACTTGCATGCTGGCTCTGCAGCTCTCACCACCTGCCTGTAATCTCCACCAACTGCTTCAGGTCAAAACAGTTAAAACCAACACACAACATTCAGCCAACAAAAAAAATCACCACCTCATGTCTATTAAACTGAGAGAAGAGTTTTTGGAAGTTTATAGAGAAAACTAACAGCATGAACTCCATAATACAAGTCCTGTAAAAGCCTGATACAGAACTCATCAAGAAGCTCCAAGTCCAGTCCTGTTGTTTCACCTCTCACCAAGTAAAATTACGACTCATGATGTCTACTTGTGGCACTCCCAAACTCAATGCAACTTGCACTAAAAATCACATTGACAAAAAAATATTATCTGCTGTAACTCAATAAATACACACCCACAAACACAGACAAACTGCAACTAATCTGCTAACAACCTTATGAAGGGTAAGAAATTTTTTGGGAAAAAAAAATACGCTAAAACTCAGAATTACTTAAGTAAACAAAAGTGGGTTCTTCTGCTTGCATTACAGAGCTTGACCTGATCCCTAACTGAGCAGCTTAACTTCTACAGAAGAATATTCAAGGTGTTACAACAGTTAGTCAGAAGTGACTGGTTTTGGTAACACGACAGAAGAAGACACTACGATCTTCTCTTTTTCCTTTGACAGCAGGTTACACAGTTGATCCAAATTGTATTAAAATATTTCGTTATCATTTTCCAAAAAACTCCATGTCCCCTCTGTTCAAATGCTGTGAAACAAGAATAGGACGAGCATCTTGTACATTACTCAGTCCATTCATTATTTTGTCTAACTTAAACACATTCTGTTTTCTGTTTTTTCAAAGATAAATACTCCCCATCTCTTGTTGCTACAGACCCGCAAGGAGAAAAAAAAAAACAAAAAACAAAACAACAACAAAAAAAAAAACCAAACAAACAAAAAAAACCCACATATTAGATTTGATTGTTCAAAGCATGCAAGTCCAGCACATAAATACATTTTTATAATGTCAATTACAATGCATCGGTACGTTCAAATGAATCTTTCCCCTCACCTATGGCAATGTTTCCAACACAAAACTGTAATAGCTGAAACTCGTAAAAAAAACCCCAAACTTCAACTCCACTTGTGTTTGGAACGAACATCAATTCTCATAATTCTTGAGAGTAATTAAGAGAGCACTAGTTTCCTTACCAACCAACAGTTCCCCACTAACAGTCTCAAGCCTCTTTCCCAGAGACTAGGCGGTTTTCAATAAAACACCAGAGGATGCTACTATAGTTCAAGACCTTTCATTTTATGAATTTTTTTTCTGTCTTAATTAAAAAGTTAAATACTGTCTAATAGTGACATTCAAGAGTTTCTTATTCTCATCCAAGCTACATCCGATAAACAGGAAAAATAAGTATTTGGAAACACTCCAAATTGCCACTGAAACAGACAGCCCTGCTCCACAAAATAGGCTTCTCTCTCAGATTTCTGACTGTTGCTGTATCATAAAAACTGAAGGGAGAGGAGAGCAAAGAAAGCAATGCAAGACCAATTCCATTAAAACTGGGCACCACTTTGACATTAGCACACGCTCAGCACACAGCGCCAGTTCCAGGATAGCATGTACCTGGTGTGCTGCCCAAGCTGGGCCACCAGGCTTGCAGAAGCAGCCCCCAGTGTCCTGCCACCTCAGTCTGCCCATACCTGGCACTTGGCTCCCAGCGAGCTTTGAAGGTGCTTTATCTAGTCAATACCAAAAATGTGCATGTTAGTACACCAAACAAAAACTGCTGGCATGTTTTCCAAGTCCAGCATAAGTCAAACAGGCAGGTTTAATATCCGGGTTGAGCAACGCTCCTAAGGGAGCACCCAAATGGCATGCAAAGCAGCTTCTATGCAGGAAATAGCAGACATTTTCTGGACAAAAAGAGCAGGAAAAAAAAAAAGTTAAACTACCCTACCACCATGAGAGATGGCAATTGTTCTTTTACCTGACAACTGACGTTCAACAAGGATGCCTGCAATTCCCTTCCCAGTGTCTGCCATTAGTGCCCACTGCCTTTTTGTACACCCTCCTGCTATGAAATTAAACCCCATCAATTCACAAAGGTTGTTCTAAGCGGGTTTTAGAGCCCACTCAAGTACAGCATTGATGAAAAAGACAGCACCACTCTCAATAAAAGGCCAGAAAGATGCAATCACATAGGCCACAGACTTAAAATAACATGGATTAAATGAAATAAAAACTTGCAAATAGAATACAATTTTGCTGCAGGCAATGCACCAGGTAGAGCTCAGTCACAACGCCTAACATTCAGCTGATCCAGTGTTCAGCTAGGTCAAGCTTGGAAGCTACTAAGTGAGAAACCTCCATGGAGATGTACTTGGTGATCATCAAGACAGACGAGCTGAGACCCTCACCTTATGCCAAAGGGCACTGCAGAGCTGGACTGGCTTTTCTGTTGGAGCAAGGCATGAAATGTAGGTTACACCCTCATCAAGTCACTAGAGCACATACCTTTTCACTCATTGCAAGGATTTTCACCCCATCAGGATTCCTGTAAGACTGTCCACCGAAACATCCCTGTGTAGTTCAAATGGCATACAATTAAGTTCCTACGATCAGGACACACATCTGCTATCTAGTTTTCAATTGCCATACTGTACCTCAGAGGCAGCTGTATAAGCAATATAATTAAAAAAAGGAGATGAAGACTGCAGTCATACTACAGAATCTGCTCCTAGTACTCCTGAACTCTATTTTCATCACCATGGACGTTAGAACACGCACTTGCACAAACTGAATTTCTAAAATTTATTTCTTTACTGTGTTCCTTCTAATCATTAGACATCCATAGTAAAGCATGTCATGTAAGAAGAAGCTGCACCAATATTGTTGACAAAATATCCACAGTCCTGCAGCCCACTCTTTAAAGTACTCTAAGAATTACCTGAAAGATTTGTGCTATTTAATATAAGAATTAGAATTGCATAATAAAGTTTAAAACACATTTGTAAGCTCAAGGGGAATAAAAAGAAAGAATGTTTGAGCTGTATAGATACTAGAAACAACTAAAAAATAGGTTATTGATCTGACATCATTTGGGGAATACTGAAACAATGCAAGAATATTTCTCAATATTTGCACGTAACAACACACAAATACCAAACTCCATTTCAGACACTCCCCACTGCAAGATGTTAATATCCAACCACATATTACCATGGCTTCAGGAAAACTCAATGTTATTATGCATTTGCTTTTTCAATTTAATTGATTCCCTCTAGATAAAGGCATGTAAATGAAACCTTCAATCCTAATTCCACGCTTATAATTTATGATCACATATTCATAAATCCTTCTGTAGCTTGTAATATACTTGTACATGTTTCTATTTTCTATTTTTGTGACTGTCTAAGGGTAATTACACAGCGTATTTAAAGTTTTCAGAAATCAGAAAGGCAAATAGGAACTATCAGGGAAAGGATGGTAAACGAGGCACTATATGAACAACAAGGCAAAAAAAAAAAAAAAAGAGGAGACAATACTCATTGCTCCTGTCCTCATTTTCCTTTTTTGCAACTTTAAGCAAATACCACATCTTGACTGCCCCACTCACCAAAAAGAGTGGATTTAAAATCATATAATTCTTACTATAAAGACACTTCAGAGTAACTAAAAAAACAATTCCTTTTTTTTCCACTGAAACTCCTCAAAAAGGCACTACCACTGGCAAGTCTAAACACCCTCTCCCAAATATTATGCACACTGACGGTTTCACCAAAAATATGTGAGTATATGTTTCAGCAGTAACACACGTTGAATTCCCCACACGTAGCTGCAGCCAAACACACTGAATAGCTGCAAAGAGCCAGACATGAACATTAGAAATGCAGTCATGTCTTTCAGTACCTCAACCTATTTTTCATACTATGGATCTCCTTATCGGCGCAGAAACCAGGGCTGGCTGTACCAGCAAAGCTGGTACCTGCACGTGAGGAGAACTCGAGGAGATAACTTATCACAGTCACAACTGGCTTTCTCCTCCTGCCCTCCCAGAATAAAAAGAACTCAGTCAAGTAAAGAATTCCTCGTATGAGTGGTTTGAAGGATGCAAGTATAGGAGCTGTGTAAAGAAGTAGCTACCTGACTCACAGTATCAACCAAAATTCATGCTGAAGTAACTCTGCTGCAGTCAGTATCAACATGTTTAAGACACAGACAAGGTGCAGCCAGTCCCATTACAATCATCTTGTAAGTAATGGTTAAAACATTTCTTTCTAGAATTAAGACTTATGTAAACAGAACTGGATCATATTTCAGCCATGACTGCCTGCTTTAAAAGTTTTTTTTCATTTCTCAAATATGAAAACAATACCCAGACTTATAAAATATACATTATTTGAATGACAGCAGAGAGAGTACCACTGCAGTGAGACCGTAACAGAAAGAATGGATGTAATTTAAAATGTAGTAACCTTCTCCAGGAACTACCCGAGCTTCTTCTGTTTCTCCTCCCTACTTCCTATTGTTCCCCTGTTAAGCAAGTGATGCCATGTCATGGACGAGGAAAACCTAAATGACAGTTTGCTGGGTCTGCGGGGAAAATGTTTATATCAGGAAATCAATTCACTCGGGTCTGCACCAGGAACTGGTCACACACAAAAGATGGTCCAAAGCATTCGAAAGCCCCAGAAGCATTAGCGGACTTTGACTTCTGAAGCAGCCAGCAAGAAGACCCAAAATGGTGACTACAAGTAATAAATCATAAGAAACAGCATTGTTAAGGGAAAAAAAAATAAAAAACAAAACAAAAAAACCCCGCCCGTTCTATGAACCCGATGGTCAGGCTAAACAGTGTCAGTCGCCACTCATTTACTCACAATGAAAGCCCATTAACCGAAGGTTTCTCCTCGGCCACAAAACCTTTTTTCCCCAAATCCACCCGTCCTGAGCTCGGACTTCGGCGCTGACCAGAGTGACCCAGGGGAGCCACGCACCGTCCGGCCGGGACAGGATGGGGCAGGGCCAGGGAAGAGCGGCATTAACCCAGGACCTGGGGGGGCACACCGGGCCGGGAAAGGGCGGCATTAACCTAGGACCTGGAGAGGGCGGGGAGGGGAACAAGGCTGGGGAAGGGCGGCATTAACACAGGGACAGGGTGCGGGGTACCCAGGGCCGGGGCCCGGGGGGGAACCGCGCTCCTCACCCCCTCACTCACCCGTCCTTGCGCTTGGCTTTGTAGACGTGCCCGTAGGTGCCCCTGCCCACCTTGCAGCCCTCGTACTCGAACAGGTCCTCCACCCGCTCTCGCTCCCCGGTCAGCTTCACCTTGAAGTCATAGTCCATCTTGGGCGCCCGCCGCCGGCAGCCGCGCCCNCGTTGCCCGGGCGGACTCTCGGGGCCGCGCCCGCCCGCGCGCGCGCGCGCGCGCTGCCGCAAACCGACGTCGCAAACCTCGGCGGCTCCCCACTTCGCCAGGCGGCGGGCGGCGCGGGGCACGCCGGGAGCTGTAGTGCCGGTGGGAGCCGCGCGCGGCATGCCGGGGGCTGTGGTCTGTGGGCGGTGCCGGGACCCGCCGTGGGCAGGCATGGCGGCGGCCTTGAGGGCAGCAGGGCCCATCCGCAGCGCCATCCCGGCCTGGCTACGGCGGGCGGGGGAGGGCTGCGCTGGGCTAGCAGCCTGCTGGCGTCGTTGAGA
>VXAU01000862.1:563365-621495 GCA_013399695.1 Formicarius rufipectus | reverse complement strand
GGCCCGCCCCCTCCCCCCGGTAACAGACCCGGCCCGGCGGTCCCGCTCCCTACGGAGCGCACCCGGGCCGGCCCGGGGCACGGCCGCACCCCCGACCTCACCTGACCGACCCCGACCCGGGGGCTGCACACCCTGGGCCCGCCGCTGCCCCGCCGTCTGCAGGCCCTGCTGCCCGCTTTAGCGGGGGCGGGTGGCCCGTCCCAGGCCCCGGGCTTGGGTCGCGCTCGGTGTCCTGTGGGCTGTCCCTTCGTTGCTGTCTGACTCACCCTTTCTCTCTCCTTCCTCCCTTCCATCCCCAGGCTCTGTGCATGGGGGCTTCTGGGTTTGGTTTTCTTTTTTTTTTTTTTTTTTTTTTTTTTTCTCACTACCGAAGTCGGTGAGATCATCCTGCCTGGAGGCTTCGGTGTGACAGAAATGCTAAATAACCCTCTGGTTCAGGGAGGCTTCCTCAGCTAAACTCCCTAGTTGCCTTGCGATCAGGTGGTAGTCTTTAAGAAAACGAGTATCTCGTTGAACGGGGTGGGTAGGAATTCATGGAAACAGGCCCAAAATCTAAAATCATGAGGTATATATTGCATACATACAAATAATCGCAAACTTTGAAGATCAGGCCTGAGTGGCTATGAATTAACTAAAGCAGTCTTTGGTTGAAAATTCTAGAAAATGTAAATTGTTGACATATGGGCCCTGTCTCTTTGCAAAGGAAGAGTAATCCTGAGTCATAACTGGATTTCGATTTCAGTTTTTTAGCTAATACCCTTCAAATTTTCAATACTCTGCAATATTTTAGTGACAAAGTACCTCATTTTTGATGCAGATAATACCTTTCAACTTTCACAACTAAAACATTTTAAGTGCTAAAGTACTTCATTTTGATGGCCTTTGATAAATAAGTATAGTAGTTGTCATCCCTGCAGTTATGTTAGACAGATGGGACAACCAAGCACTTCACACTTCTTAACTGTTTCTAAGTGAGTCATTTAAAGAGTGTGACTAATCATCCTACCATACAGTTGTCAACAAAGGGGTAATTTTTTTTCCTACCGCCCCCAAAATCAAAGAGGTTTCCAGATTTTCTGTGGATGGTAACTGAGAAGTAAAGAATGTCTCTTTTGAACAACACCTGAAATTTAGATGGAAGGGGACTACCTGTGATGGACTTGTCATTTTTAAAATGTATATATAATTTTTCTCTGTGTAGAAATACTGTGATGTAACCCAGAAGTTGCTTGACAAAGTATGGTCATGGTCGACATCTTAGTTGTTTTAAGGTTTTTGTCTGAATAGCAATCTCACGTGAAACTAAATTTTATTTGTTCTCTTACCCCTCCCTGTTTCACCTGCATCAGGTTGTAAGTCATTTAGGACAGAGGCACTTCAGTAGTTCTGTATGGATTGTGCATTAGCATGGTAATAGTTAGGCGGTGGGTGTCCTCACGGTAACAATATTGGTAACTAGGGTGGAGGGATTGGGACTTGGGTGGGAACTGCTTTTGTTTTGAGGAACTCCGGCTAGTGAAAGGAAGAGCTGGCTGAGAAATTTGTATTTAGGAGTGTGATGTGAGAAGTCACCTGATTTGAACATAGCCCGTGTGGGAAATGGAAGCCACCACTTAACCACAACTTGTGAGGCTGATCCCACAGGGCAACAGTCATTTTAAACCCCCCACAAATATGGGAATGGAAGGTGTCTTGAAAGGGAGATACCTTTAATCAAGTTGAGTGAGTTAAAGACCTTGGAGAGAAGTTTTAGATGCATCAAAACGCAGTGTTAGACACAGGAGGAAGATGAGTGGAACAACTGATTGGGAAGAGGTGTTGATTGATTGGAAAGGGCTGTTTTGAAGTGCATCTACCTGGGGCAGGGGTGGCAGGGGGAAGTAACACATGGGGTGGAAAATAATGAGACGAAGGATACATCAGGATGGATCTCACAAAGAACATAAGAAAGGTATATTAAATGTATGCCAGATTCTGCTGTTGGCAAATACATTTTCTGATTCTTTGTATCTATTTGCAGCATTGCTAAGGATTTGCTCTGTTTTTCTAACAGTCAGTTCATTTGATCTGTTTGTTGTCTTATCACTTATCCTGTGAAGACTAAATACTGATCAGGAGTGTGCTGAGAATTCTGTTTGTTTTCCCTATAATTTAAACTTGAAGTGACTTTTATATTTGTGTGAACTACCAAAAAAACCCAACCAAACAAATAAAGGTATTTACTTAATGAATTTACCCACCTGCAAGCAGGATGGTGCCCTGTGGTTGGGATTTTTTGGCCTGATGATCTCTTCTTTAGAGAAGTGATCTCTTGTCAGGTGTCTGCCTCAGCAGGTGTTACAGATGTCTTTTGTTTGACTGTTGCAGAGCAGGTTTTCTTTAGAAAATAGAAAAGAGGTGTTCTGAGGTGCTGATAGGATTCAGTCTTGGGCCCCATCAGAGAGAAGTGGTAGTGGCAGAGAAATCAGTGGAGATGATGCCTCTTTCTGATGATGGACAGTTATTCTTGCTCTCTAACAGTGTGATCATCCCACTGGTTCAGTGTTTGGAATACAGCTCTTCTACACTTGTTTTCTAGAGATAGGTATCCTTTTGGTAGCTAATCTTTGGATTAGCGAGTATAAGGAAAGTACACAAATGATGTAAGAATGTCAAACAAGTCATGCCATGAAAAATAAATCTGAAGGCTTTGTGCTGTGTGAGGGGTATTCCAATGGGAACACCTCTTGGAAATCCCTATGAAATAGTAGTGTTACCTCACTTGTCAGAAGTTACACTGGGTAATTGCAATCCAATAATTAGGGAAACATGTCTTCAATTATACTTCATCTTTTAAAATACTGCACACTACTATTGTATTTTACTTGGGAGAAGGGACATAGATGTTATCTTATTCCTTTAACTTTCTGAAATATCCTTACCTAGCAAAGCAAAAAAAAGTCAGTCTTTTTTTTTTTTTTTATGTTAAAGTTGCCATACCCACCAATATGCACTTTCAGTGAGGAAAGGGGGCTTGAGGTTCTTTTTCAGCAAACTGGAAGTAAAATATTTGCATAAAGAACTACATTGTTGACTCGACAATGTAACATGGAGCTTAGTTCACCTTAATCATCTTTAGCTATTAATCAACTAATTTCATTGGAAATGAAAAGAGGAAACTGTTTACTGTAAATTAGGTAAATTGTTACTGTAATTACTGTGCAGTCTAACCTTCTGGTATTGTTTAGGACAGCTTGGCATTATCATTATGGATCACTCTCGACACCGTGCAGGAAATGGAAATGAGCAGGCATCTTCACGAGAGCATAGTCATGGTGAGGACGAGAGACAGCGACAGCTGGAGCGCCTTGGTAGGGAGGAGGCTTATTACCAGTTCATTAATGAACTCAGTGAAGAAGACTACAGGTTAATGAGAGACCGTAACCTGCTTGGCACTCCTGGTAAGATGTGGATACCTTCACAAAAAAGATGTAAAGTGAAGTCACGTTCCTGCTGTCAGGCACCACATGTGATAGTAGGGCTCAAGTAGCCTGTCCTCTGTGGCTTTGCATAAAGCCAAAAACTTGCATATGGAACAAAAGTGTAACACTTTGAAATGCAACATCTTTGTATGCAGGTAATATCCAAACCCAAATAATAAGCATTTGGTACATTAAACACTTTCTGTTGATAGGCAGCTATTTTGGGGGCCTTTAAGTTGTTACTGGAAGTTGGCAGACTCTTGACACATTTTTACTTCCACCTCAGTACCTCCTTCCTCTGTTACCTGTGTACCTGCATTATAATCTTACACTTGTGCTGTTTGCTTTCTAGTTGCATCAGTTTTATCTGCCTTCTGAAGATTTTCATTCAGGATAAAGTGTTACTTCTGCATGGCTGTGTTGAATCAGTGACAGTGTCTTATCTAACAGCATTATCAAAATCTAAATTATTTCAGGGGAAATAACAGCAGAAGAGTTGCAGCAACGCTTGGAGGGGGCTAAGGAGCATCTGGCATCACAGTCTGATCTGGATAACAGAGAAGGTGAAGGTAGAACTGTTGGAGGTAAACATTCTTCATTCCTATTTATACATGATGCATAAATGCTGTTCTGTACAGATATTTGAGAGTCATCTCAAGTCTTATTCCACTGTACCTCTGTGGACTGTTAAAAAGTAAGATCTTGAGATTTCCTAATGATATGAAAACAAACTTGAAATAAATGATGAAAACTGATTTATGTTAACTGCAAATTATTTGCTCCTATTTTTCTTGTTTTCCTTTGTTATTAAATATAATAGCACAAAAAAGTTAATTCTTCAATTCTTAGAGGTTTTTATGATGTGTTAGAGCATTTTGAAAATAAGTTAATTGGAAAACAGTTAATCTCTCCATTGGTTTACTGTTTTTGTTGTTGCATTTCCGTTTCTTTTACTCAAATGAAACTTGTTTGTATTAAGTGCATTGTCTGTTTTCAATTCCCCAGCAATATTGCCTTAGTCCTTTGGCCAGTTTTAGTAGGATTTGTGAGAGGAATTGGCAGCTCAGAAATGAAGATAGCAAAATTCTCAGAAGGTTTCATGGACACAGGGAGATAATGGAGTAGGGAAGATGTAATCTGATCCCTTCAAGGGAATTGACTGTGATCATGACCATTGACCTGCTTTATACATCTAGTTAGCAGTAACCACAACAGTTTTATCTGTTCTTGAACTTGTAGATGGAGATTTTAAAATGGAGCTGGAGCTGTGGATATTATAGTAGCAAAAGAGCATATTTGCACAAAAGAAGAATATCTGTTGAAACCATGCATCCCACCTGGATGAGTTATGTTGTCACCTCCTCTGAGTGACCCTACCTTGGCAGGAGAGTTGGACTACTTGATCTTCAGAGCTCCAATCCTAGTGATTCTGTGTTCATTTATTCCACCACTTATGGAAAACAAATTTTAAAAATGTTTTCCAAAAGAAGACTAAATCTGTTACACTTTTCCTTGCTGTATCAAAATGAGCTGACTAGAATACCCCCAAATTGATAGCTAAGGGAAGGGACTGATACTGGGAAATACAACTAACTTTGGGCCACCTGAATCGGAACACTTGCTTGGAAGAGACCACCTGAGCATATTAATTTCTCGGTGTGTCTGCTGGTGAGACAAAAATTCTAGGTTGAACTGGTGAGCTTTGCTGGTGTTTTTACACTTTGCATATTTTCCATACATCAGCATAGCAAGGGAGGTGTCCTCCTACTATATTGTTTCTGAAGTCAGAGCACAGCAGGCATAGAGGATTTGGAGTGCACTCTTGTATGCTGAGCATGCAGCTGTATGAATGTTTGCAATTCTTTCTTTCTCTCAGATTCTGATGTTCTTGGAGAAAACTCAAATGGTGACTCTTTGTTTGAATGGCTTAACACATTTCGTCGCACAGGAAATGCCACTCGCAGTGGACAGAGTGGGAACCAAACCTGGAGAGCTGTGAGTCGAACAAATCCAAACAGTGGGGAGTTCCGTTTTAGTCTTGAAATCAATATAAATCATGATCACAACAGTTTTGAAACTGCTGGCGAGGAGTATGTTGATATAGATGCTACCAGACTGTATTTTGAAAGAAGACGACAGCTAGTTGCTGGTTCAGTAACCCCACGAACAAGGAGCATGGCTGCAAGGGAGGCAAATAATGAAGTTGCAAGGACCAGGTTTTTAAGACGTGCCATGGCACTGAGGTCTGAAATAGTCTCTCATGCAGTCTCAGGTAGACTCAGGAGTAGAACAAGGGAGTTGGCAGACCTTTCCCAAACAAATAATGCTACACGTAATAATTCTGCAGCTGCTGGTGAACGAAGAGAAACGCCAGGAAGAGTTACTTCTGCAAGAGTCAGAAGAGGTAGAGCTAGAACAAATGCTCGGGTGAATGGAAACCAAAGACTAGAAATTCTGCGGCTGAGGTCTACTTTAAGTAGTCGAAGCCGCTCTCCGCTGCAAAGGCAAGATGATGCTGCTCGCTCTGAAGAACGTGGCCAGAGGCAGGATAGAAATGCACAGCAGGTCAACAGAAGTAGAAGACAAACAGCTCAGTCTTCTCCACAGCCTGCTGAAGAGCAAGCAAGAGGCAACACTCAGGCTCCTCAGCTTCCCAGTGCAGCCCCGTCTTTGGGAGTAACTTTGGAAGAGGAGCAATCTAGTAGGCCAGTAGCTGCTACCAGAAGGCATCCAACAATTACACTAGATCTTCAGGTGAGAAGAATTCGTCCTGGAGAAAACAGAGACCGGGACAGTATTGCCAGTAGAACTCGTTCTAGAGTAGGAATGTCAGAGAACACTGTTACCTTTGAAAGTGACAGTGGGGGATTTCGGCGTACGATATCACGATCTGAACGTGCAGGTATTCGAACCTACGTTAGCACTATACGGGTACCTCTTCGTCGGATTTCAGAAGCTGGGCTTGGCGAACCTTCATCAGTGGCTCTTCGATCAATCCTTAGACAAATTATGACAGGCTTTGGAGAACTGAGTTCTTTAATGGAAACTGAATCCAACTCAGAAGTGCAGAGAGGTGGTCATCCCTTATCTGATGCCCAGAATAACTCAAGATCAGCAAACAGCAGTGATCCAAGTGAGATTTCATTTGGAAATGGACATGCAGTAGAAGGCAGCAGGGAAAGAAATGGACTGAGGGATGATACTCAACGCTATGGGCGCCGTAATGAGAACCAAGATAACCGGCAGTCTCAAGATGCGAACAACTTAGTGGAAAATGGAACACTGCCCATACTTCGACTTGCCCATTTTTTCTTGCTGAATGAAGATGATGATGATGATCGTTTAAGAGGTTTAACCAAAGAACAGATTGACAATCTTTCTACGCGGAACTATGGGGATATTCACACTGAAAATGAAAGAAGTAAAACGTGTAGTGTTTGCATTAATGAATATGCAACAGGGAATAAACTAAGGCAGTTACCTTGTATGCATGAGTTTCATATTCATTGTATTGATCGCTGGCTTTCTGAAAATTCCACTTGCCCAATTTGTCGGCAGCCTGTTTTGGGGTCTAATGCCACAGACAATGGTTAGAATTACTCATACTGCTCATTTTTCAAGGATTTGCTTCTGCTCTATTTGTAATGAGTCAAATGAATTGACTTACAAAGGGGCCATTTGTGGGGAGATTTTTGTTAAATTTCTTTGAAAATTATAGAAAACTTGTTTAAATCTAGTAATGTAAATACTATTTTTTCCAATTGCAGGTCTAGGAGTAAACATAGAACCAAATGATATTGGTGAAGTTTATATTTTTTTAGGTAATTTTGTTATGCTAAGCACTTTTGTAAATACAGAAATGCAATAGTTAATCGGTCTTGCTTAATGTATGTTTTTTAACATTGTAATGAACTCGCTTTATTTAGATTACAAATTCTTTCACACAGACCCACCACTGTGTTGAAAAATTAGTGGCTAAATAGCCATTTGTTAGCTTTTTGTTCTAAGAACAATTTCTTTTACATAAAGTTTCTTGCTGGACATGTTTGCTAAAGATATTTAAGTTACTTGAAGTGCTTATTTTAATAGACTTTTTTTTAAACATGGAAATATCTTTTCCAAAAACTTGCCAATTTGGTTCTATTTAAAAAATTCCATTGCAGTTTTTGCATGTAGGTTTACACAGTTCTTAATGCTGTTGAGTTCTTATTCCGAAATTGATGGGTTAGTGGCATTGTGAAATGTACATAATTAAATGCTGTCTTTGACAATCTCTTTTCAATAATGACAGCAATCAGATCTGATAATTCCAGGAGGCTGTGTCTTACTTATTTGTTCAAAAAGTAAATGAGCACTGAGGAAGCCTTTTTACTCTTCTAAATTACTGACTTGATATTCTTGGGGTTTTAACTGCCTTAGTTTAAAGAGGGGCAATATTTCCTTGGCTATTATATTGTCTACAATATGCATGTTTTGGGCATTGTACTCAGAGGAACAAAAGAAAGACTTGAAGTGTTTTTGTACAGAAATTAAAGGTACATATATTTGTCCTCTTGAAACATGCCTGAGGTCCAAATGGCAAAAGACACTAAAAAGGACAAAATAAGCTTCCCTGAAAGTGCCCAGTATCTGTATAATTAGATACTAAACTTTATACCAATAACTTACACTGAAATAAAGTTGCGAAGTTAATAATAGAGGCTTTTTGTGAATTACTGTTGAGCCATATCCTGTAGATTGGTAGGAAGATTTATTCTTCTTTATATTTAGTCTCAGTTTTCACTTTATTCTTTCCCTGGTATTCCCTAGCTCTGTTCCTGTGCTTCCACAATGCCCGTTAGCTGTTATCATACATAAAAAGCCCCAGAACAAACCACTCTTGGGATTTCTGGAAGAAGCTTAATGTCACAAAACTCTTCTGAGCAATGTGCAACTTGATCCCTAGAGAAAGGTAAAATTTTGTAGTATTCTGGTGTGTGTATATAATGAGCAGTAAAAAGGTAAAGTGAACAGCTCCTACTGACTTTCTCTTCTGCAGTTAGTGTCCTTGACAACTGCGCTTCTGCATCAGTCCTTCAGTTACAGCATCTGCTTGTGACATCCTTGAAGAGTAGGTATAAAATCCTGTGTTGAGCTGTTGGATGTCTGACTTGATTTGGCAAGTGAAAAACTTGTATTACAAGTTCCACAGAAGGGCTTCTTTTTATTCATAAGAGTAGTTCTAAGAAACTATCTTATGAGATGTAGGTGAGTTTAAGGATATGATTAGGATATCTTCTGATGTGATTTGTGGTGTTAATTGCTGCAAGCATTGATGACTCCTTCCTTGAGTGCTTCCTTAGCTGCAGTAAAGAGTGAGGAGATGTAAATGTGATAATCAGAACTAGCTTATTTTTTGACAATTTTTTTTCGGTTACTTCTGTTGACATTATGTAAAGATACGGATGCCTTCTGATGCTGCTTGCTTGTCTCCTTACAGTTTTCCTTTATGTTTGAAAGCTGCCTGATTTGAGAGACATATTTGTAGAAACCTGCTTTTGGCTCATTATTACTTTGCTGGATGAATCCTTTAAGGTCCATTTTAACTTGAATCCTTAAAACAGCTTCACTAATGCCCTAGAGATAAAGGGACATTCCCTGTGCCACTTTTCTTTCAAGGGGGATTTTGCTGTGTAATTGTAAGTGCACAATTGAACCTCCAAAAGTACAGTGTGAGCTTTCTGTAGAAATTGTAGGCTATGGGATGGGAAACATGAAGACTCTCATATACCCGTCCTTCCCCATTTGAGTTGTCAAGTATTTTCCTTCCGTTTGAGGAGCATGTAATTTGTTCTGCAGCTTTTCTGGGCAGTTGTGTTGATAGGACCAAGTAAGTCTTAGTCATTCAATGTGGTATTGTCTTCTTTTACCTGCTGTCCTGTGATACAGGCACAGTTCTATACCACCACAACCCTCCAAACACTCTTGCCTTGTTTGTGACTTGGGGGTTTTGTGTTCCTACAGTCATACCTGTATTTAAGAGCTTTGTTAATTTATTCTGCGTGCATTTTCTAGCACTTCTCAGACCCCTATGTGCTTTTGATCTCTGCAGCTGCCCATTACAGAGTTACAGTTTCACTTTTGTGAGGACTAGTTCTTTTATACTTTAAACTTTTTAGTATCTTTATGCTCCCTTGTTCTTTTACTGTAAGAAGCAATGTCACCATAAAACATCTCTATTCACTTTGTGACTTAGTCCATTCTCTTCCTTTCTTTACTTTTAACCCCCTTTTTATTATAACCTCTTTTTATATAGAAGCTATTCTGATACAGTCTCGTTACCCTTTTGAAATAGGAGGACTGGTGCCCATGCAGAATTCAGGATGTGAAGGCACTAGGCATTATATAGTGATATAACAACATTTTTTCCCTTTTGTGATCTTCCAAGTAATTCCTGTTATTTTGAATTTGCTTTTGATTGCTGCTCAGCACTGAGCTGATATCTTAAGTTATGTACAAGATTTCACAATCACTCATGAATGTCAATTGCTGATTTAGAATGGACTATCACATGCCTTTTTTTTGTGTGTACCATTTTGTATTTCCTTTTGGGTTATTTTGTGTGTTGGGCAAATCAAATTTTCTCTGGCCTTTCATCATTGTGGGCACCTTACCCCCTGTTATTTGTCCTAGCTAGCATTTAATATCCCAGTAATTCTGTAGCATTTGCAAGATTTCATCACATTATTTCTTCTTTCTGATCACCTATGAGTATGTCACATAGCACAGGTATTTCAGTAGCAGTGTCTTCTAAATTGAGGTTTAACCATTTATTTCTAGTTATTTAATCAATAAATTTATGAGACTTTTTTTAGTACACAGGGACTAGAGGTAAATCTATGAAGAATTTCAGAAAATAAGTATGTTAATTGTCCTTAAGCTGACACTTGTTGAGAAGAACTTGAAGTCTAAGTAAAGCACGGACAGAATGAAGCTTGTTAATTATTAAATTCCTTCAGTTGTCTTTTGCAATCATTGCATCCGATTAGGTGAGCTAATAACATGTTTTATTCTTTTGCATGTAAAAGGGCTGAGGAGAGCAGTAATAGTTGCTTACTCTTCATGAATGTCCAGTAAAGGTGCCATAGCCTTTATCTGTATCCTCCTTTGCAGGACGACTTTTATTAAGTTACTACTTTTCCTTAGAAGCAAATTTCTGATAAGTAAATTAGCACAGTGATAAGATACTTGGTCTACCTCGGTTTGTTTCTAAAATTAGACAGGTATCAACATGTGTTTGTGCATCGCATTCATCATCAAGAGCATGATGGAGTTTGTGTTGCACTCTGCTATCTGGAATAACCTGCAGTCAGACACTAAAGCAAGTGTGTAGGAGTAACATTGAGATCACTCACTTTGCTATTAGTAGCTTCATTTTTGCAGTATTAGTCAATTTTTGAGTAAGTTGAAACAGTTAATGTTCCAAGTGGCACAGGATAGGTTTGGTTTTGAAGCACTTTTGTAAACAAATGTATTAGAGGTACAAATGTCCAGAAAATTGGTTAAATACGTAAGTTTTAGATTCCTATTTGTTATTTAGGCTGACGGTCAGCATTTCCTGTACTAGCCAAGATATGGTTTTGAAAATTTCAGCTCTTGACATGCTACTTAAGTTCAGAGATTTCAATAATTGTAGATGATTTTTATTTAGCCCTTTTCCATGAAAAAATACGAAAGCCTAGTGTTCAAATTCTGGAATGCCACAGGTTTATGTTCTTTAATTCCTTCTCTTTGTAATTCATCATTTTTTCTCTCATTAAGATGCATATTATCCAATAATTGCTATGTTCTTTTCTCTTGAAATTTCAGCACAATCTACATTTTCTCATGGATATTTTAATTACATTTACTTGACTTATAGCTTCCAGTTGCAAGTTTTCTCCTAGTGAAATCATCATCTTGTTCTAACAGCTCCCATTAGCATGTTTTTCTCCCCTTTCAAAGTAACATTTAACTGTTGTGGGACTGTATTTGTCACCTGTGGCGAGTTCCATTTCATGAACACATCTCACCTGCTCCTGGATAACTGGCTTGTAGGGAGGGGCAGCAACGAGCTGGGTACTTCCCAGCCAGGTTTGATAGAGTAAATCTTCTCAAATTAGTGCAATCCTAACATCATACTCTGTACAAGAAAGCTAAAAATAAATTTGGGCTCTCCTGTAGTTACTGTCTTGATGTATCTAATAACCTATATGTGGTGGTAGGCCCACACACTCTCCTTGCTCCATGTCCATCATCAGCTGTTGCATGAGGGATTCACTTGTTGGACTGACCCTGCACCTCTTGGGCTTTTGGTTGAAACGATGTGTGGTGATTTGGTCATCTGTGCAGTTCCTGTCTGTCAATTAATGTGAAATTAGCTCTTATTGCTATGAAATATATACTGGAAATTACATTACTATATATCAGCTTACCCTGCCCTGCAACAGAAAGCTGCCTGGTGCTGAGTTCTGGCTATTCCCAGCTGTGTTGAGAAGGTGGCCTAGCCTGGATCAAACCTGCCACCCTATTCATGTGATAGGCAGGAAGATCATGAGAAACTAGGGGCAGTGAGAAACTGATGACACAGTAGAGTTTCAAAGGCCTTCTTAAGGCAGCTGGGATCAACTCTGTGGGACATATTGAGCGGGAGAGTGAAGGAGAGGGGTTGTTTCCAGCTACTTTGAGGCTTGAGTTTGGGAGCAGAAGCAGTGTGTGTGAGAGGCTAGACAGGCTGACACCTGCACCAGCTGTGTTGGGATGTTCTCAGGAGAGTCCCAGAGACTTCTGTTCTGTTGAAGGAATTAGCAATGAGGTGCACATGTCCACTCATGTATGACGTGTCCTAAGAGAGGGTAAACTTTATCTGACATTGATGGAGGGGTGAGAGAAGCTAGCACCAGGTACTAGGCCAAGTTGGCTGCACAGTTGGTCCAGCTTTTGGGCTTTATTTTCTCATCTTGCCTAGAAACACAATGCAAATTAGTGCCTGGTTTCAGGCACTAATATGAGAGTAACTTGGGAAGTTGAATATGGCAGAACTGGGATATGTGAGAATGAAGTTTGCCTGTGGCACCTGAGGTCACCTTTCTAGTGCCTCTCTCTCCCTGCGTATATGGCCTCTCTCAGAGCACCAAGCGGTTCAGGTTCACTTACTGACCTACTAGGAAATCTTTCCTTGTCTCTTATTATATGGCTTGGACTCTTCTCTATATTTCTAAATTCTTGTCTTTAAAGAATGTATCTTCTTCATGAGCTACTTGATGATGCTGATTTTTCATGGTTGTTAGTTGTTCATTACTACTTTTGTGAGAGAAGGATCTGCTCTGTACTCAGAAATTTTACTTCTCATGTATCTTTTTTAATACGCGTTTATTTCGCCTTCTGGCTGTCATCTATGCAGGTATTTAATAGAATATAGCTTACATAAATATAGTTGGTTTGGCATGAAAGAAAACTAAAACTAAAGAGATGTTACAGATGAACAGCATTATATCCTCAGGCTAAAGGAAATGTGCAGTAGAGATTTTGTGTTGGTCCGCTCCTGTTCCAGGGTGCATAGCCATTGGTACTGGCATCAGGCTGGCTGCTTCTCTGGAAGAAGTGACATGTTAAATGACTTTTATTGGTGACATTGAGAAAAGTAATTTAGGGAAATAAATAGAAAATTGGGCAGAAGTTTGAAAAATAACAATTTATTGAAAATTAAATGCTAAATTCAGTTCAACTGGTAGCACTAACCCAGAGCCTCTAGAGAGCCTTAATGTGGAAAATGACCCAGAGAGCTGCCTTGAACAGGGCCCTGGCAAAGATAAAAAGAAATGCGAGGCTGTGTTAATAGGTTTTTCAATTTTTTGCATGTGTGATGCAATCAGTGACTTTCTAGCTGATATTATGGCCCTGTATGTCTCTCTAATGCTCTCTTCTTTAATAATATATGACATAGAAATGGATTCCTGTGTTGCCAAATAGCTGGAAAATGGGCAGAAGTGTTTTAATTTCATCCCATTATTCAGAGTCTTTCCAAGTTCCTTTTCCTTCCCTTCCCTATTTGTTGTATCTTTTTGAACACCTGTAACTATTTTCACTCCTTCATCTTAGGAACAGACTATCTCCACAAAGTACTTTCCTGAGGCTCTGCTGAAAAGTTCATGAGAATCATGACTAGATGTGGTAGTTTAGCCTTGACAGAAAGCAAATATCCAAAGGCCCCAAAACAGCAGCTTCCCCCCCCCTTTCCCCCCCCCCTCCCAACAGCAGGGGGAAAAGGGGAGAGAAAACAACCACACTAGGTGAAAATGGATTGTAATATACAGAGAAATTACTATATGCACATACACACAAACAATAAAGAACAAACAAACAAGGTCTACCTCCCGGAGAGAGATATGCAGCTCTCCCCGAAGAGACGGCAGGTCCCCCGACCGATGCCCTTCACCACCGGAAGAAGGACTGAATCCAAACTTCCGTCTATCCCCTCCTACATCCAGGCTGACGTAAAATGGGATGGAATACTTCACCTGGACACAGCAACCCATGTGATCTGTCCCCCAGGAAAGCCCAAAATCAAACTACCACACTAGAAAGGGAGAAGGATTTGGGATAATAGTGGCATCTCTCTTCCAGGTTTTCAGAGTCTCACTTTCAGGGTTTATTGAGCATCGAGTGTCCCAGAACAGCTCCAAAACTAAACAGCATCGTCCTGGATTTGTGTTTCGGTGGATCTGTGGCATATTTGTATCATAATACTGATGTTTGCTTTATACTGCACCATAAACCAGAAAAGCAGGAGCAGAGAACTGAGAAAAGCAGGACGTACAACATATATTCACAATGCTCTGACCTAGAAAGTTTGTCAGACACTTCAGTATGAATTAAAGAAGATAGTGCAAAAAGTTATGACTTACGCAGAAGCATCATCAAGATAGGTTGCATAACCTCTCTTGTCTTGACTCAGTGTCAGGAGGTCATTCTATTCATGTTTTCAGGTCTTCAGAAATACAAGGAGGGAAATAGTTACCAAGGGGTTTGTTGTCTGACATACAGCTGAATCATAAATGTGGCCTTTTCATCTAAAAACAATAGCTAAATGGAAAATTGAACATGAAATATGATAGTTTGACTGGAACATGAAGGATAGGTTATCAGGCTAGTTTTGGCGTCAAGCATCCTGTTAAGCCACTGATCTGGTTAAATTACATGAATATAAATGACAATAAGGTCTGACTTAGATCTGGCATAAATATGATTTGTAATATAAATATAAATTGGTACAGCCAAGCAGAGGTGCATAGCCTAGTTCTAGTAATATAAGGCAGACTGTTAATTAATGTAAAAACCTTTAAATATATAAAGAAAGGAAACAGAGGCATGTGCAAGAGAGGACAGTTTTCTGGAGTTATTGACACAACAATAAACAACACATGTAAACTTGGAAATAAAAAAGGAAATAGTAAATTGCAGTAGTTTGTCCTACCACTTCATGCTTTTCTCTTGATGGGAAATTACTATTCTGCTTTTAAAAGCAGATGCAATTTCCCCATGTCAAACTCCTGCTGAAGTAACCCTGCGCAGTCCTGACTGAGCCCAACCAACTTGGTAAGGAAACCAGCCCGAGTGGCAGGCCAACTAGGGATGATAGGAGGGACAGGGCATCCTGCAACCAAGTGAGGAAGCAGTGGAACAAGTTGGGAAACAGAGTGGGCAGGAGAGACCTCTCTTCAGCAGAAGAGAGTTGAAGTGGGGTCATTCCAGGTGTGTTCATACAAATAAGGAAGGTCCTACAGGCCAATATGGTGGGGGCAGATGGCTTAACTTCTCTAGGAATTCAGCATCTCAGGTGCTTGTAGACCAGTGCAGACACCATGAGGAGCAAGCAGGAGGAATCAGGCAGTTACAAGGTCATGATCTCCTCAGGATCACAGACCTGGTGGGATAGCTCACACAACTGGAGGACTGCAGTGGATGGATACAGGCTCTTTAGGAAGGACAGGCCAGGACAATGATGGGAAAAAGCTCTCCTTTGTGTGTGAGAGCAGGAGGAATGCATGAACTCTGTGTTGGGGTGGATGAGGAGCCAGCTGAGAGCCTATAGGTCATGAGTGGTGGGCAGACCAACATGGTCAATGTTGTGGTAGCTGTCTGCTGTAGACCACCTGATCAGGAGGAAGACATAGATGAGATCTTCTTCGGACAAACAGTCTAGAAGGTTTCTGGATTTTCATTTCACAAATGGTAGTATTTTTGCCAGTCTCCTCATCCCATCAAAATTTAAGGAGTATTTCTTTCAATATATGCCCTTGAAAAAAGACATTTACATTAAGTTGATTGAGGGTTGTAGGATTTACCAGTTCCTGAAGAGGCTTTAAGACCTGACTCCTTTTGAGCAGGTTCACCAGATACCAACTCAGTGCAAGTTGCTCCTTGGCATTCACACTTATTCCAGAAGGTGTTTATCCCAGCACTGATTTTATCTTTAGTGCAATGTAAATTGCTTGAAGTGCAAAAATGAAACATATACACAATAGAACAAAAACAAACACAGCTTTAGTTTTCTTCTGCAGGTTGAACAGCTATAATAGAATATGTGGGGTCACTTTGTCCTATTATTTTAAGCAGTCCTTTATAAGGGCCTAACTTCAGGCATTTATAACCCACAGTTGGTGTTCTTGTCCTGAGTAAAGTGGGTCAGATTTAGTATATTGCTTCTATTTCCATGAAAGGCCCTTGAAATTCATGTTGAACTTTTCCATCTCATCTTTAGTATTAAACCTTCATCTAGGCCAGTTCCATCGTAATGCATTTCCTTCTGCGGTGTTGGATCTGCTGTGCTGAGCATTTGACATACCTTACAGATCCTGTTAGCTATTTTTGCAGCCTGCACACATTAGAGCTACATTAGTAATGGTTCATCCTTTACCTTCAGGCATGCATGCCCAAGAAAGCATACCATGTTGCTATTTTAATACAGAGGTCTTGCCCTTACCTTAGTAATGTACGAATAGAGACTGCTTTGGCTGCTGGTACTATTCCTTTTACTAATTCTTAAACACCTTTTGCATGCAGTTTATTCCATTTGTTCAATGTTAACAGGGTATATCTAAACACTGAAAGAACAGGAATTGCCAATATGTGTATGAGCATGTAGTTAGTATGTAGTTAATCTGTGTATGTGTAGTGGTTAGCTTTAATACATGTTCAGTGAGTAAAGAATCATGTTCCTTACCTAGCACTGTAGCTTGCCTCTGTATACTCACACATATATACATACAATAATTTGAACTTTATAGGAAAAAACATGTATTCATAAGGAAAAAATATAAGCTTCATAGTATAATGTTTATGTCAGATTTATTGCATGTCTAGATTCAGGTCCTTTTGCATGAACACTACTGTTAGGGGCTATCTCCAGTATTATGACAGCTGATCCCTTTTTCCTGTTCAGGCTACTAAAATTCCATTTTCTTAGTTTGTTTTTCTTTTCACTTTTTGTTCTATGTGGGATTGAAGTTAAAATCCAAGTTCAGAGTTATTTCAACAAAAGGTCTGTGAAATTTAGCACTCCCCCATTCCCCTGCCCCACTTCTCTTAAGGCATTTCCAAGCTCACAGACTCCAATGTTTAATTTTTTTTTTCCCTTTGGACCTGAACCTCAAAAGATGATTCTGGCCTCCCAGATGATTTCACTCATCACTCCCCTGCATCCGTGCTGTGCTCTGTCCCACCACGTGAATCAAGTTGTAGCTCCTTTCCCGCCTGTCTATACGATCTAGGTTGTGAGATGCTCCTGAGAGTATTGCAACCCCGAAACCCCAGACTGATGAGATTGATTCTTACTTTGATGGTGGTAGAATTGGGGAAGGCAGAACAACCTGAGTGAGATGGAATGTTTTGAGCAGAAGCACACTCTGGGCACAAGCCTGTCTGGAGCCCCAGCACAGGGTCCCGCAGCAGCCCGTGGCACATCCCTGTGTGCTGCCTGGATCCACTGAATTCCGATGAAACTCCTGGCTTTCGAGAGGAAAACGTGTCGCACAGCAGGAGAGGGCGCCAGTCAACAAGGAGCTCGGCAGTGGGTCCCGGAGCAAAGACCAGCCTGCCAAGGGGAAGGTGACCGGCAACCGGGCACTGTGGCGAGGAGGAGGGAGCACTTTACATTCGAAAATGCTCATTGGTCGAAAGAAACAGAAAAAGTCAGAGGGCCTGCAAACAATCAGAGTTTTATTAGAAAATTACACAGTTGTCATGGAAATGGATATGTCAGTCCTTGATATACTATGTAGGCACATGGCAGTGGGTTCTGGATGAAGGGGTAGGGTAAAAGAGAAAAGAGAAATTAAGCATATGGCAGTGGGTTGTGCATAAACAGATAGGGTGGAAGTGCAAAGATAAAGAAGCTAATTAAAAAGGGAAACATTAATTCAAGAAAGGAAAAGAAAAAAGGGAGGAAAAGAGATATAAAAAGGGATCACCAGCACTCACTCCAGTGTTGATCCAGCTGGTGGGATGCTGATTGTTGTTTCAGCACTGCCCCAGCTGAGACGTGCTGATTCTGGTTTCAACATCGATTTAGCTGATAAATAGCAATCCAGCTGTGTCAGTCCAGCTGATGAGATGTCCAGGGTCTGGGGTTTGATGAGGGGTCTGGGAGCACTGCCCAGGCTTGGTGGGGGTACCTTTTTATGGAAGGTTTCTCATTTTCTATGCTAATTAGTTACCATGTGCAGTCTGTTCTTTTAGGCCTTTCTGGAAATATGTCTGTCTTTGATAGTCCTAATCCCACTTTATAGTCCATGTCCACTTCCTGACAATCATTCCTGCACTTATGTAGTACTGTGTTGTGGTTCTTTCTCATAAAAAAGTTCTGCCCTACATGTACCTGGCACTCCTTCTCCAGCCAAAACTTGTTCTCTCTCATGGGATGTTAATATCAGTAGTCCTTGGTTATTTCCAACCATTCTTGTCTGTTATTACTAACAGTCCTTGGTTTGCTCCACAACCATCTGGTTATCATGTTTGAGACACACACATTAGCCCCTTGCCTTCTAGGAACTGAGAGCTCAAAAGGATCTTGCTTTGGACCACTGTTTATAAGGTTGTTAGAGAGAGGGCTTTAATCATAGTAATTTTTCATTCTGGCCACAGTTTGATTCAGTAACTTTCTTTGAAGGTTTTGCAACAGAAATATTATTCTACTTGGGCTGTTATTCAGGCAAGAAAAGTAAGTCTCTGAGCACGTTTATTAAAAAACAGGTGCTCATTAGAAAACACTAGTTCCTTGGAAGGGACAGTGTTTCTCATAAGCTCAACAGGGGCTTAGTCCACGTACTGTTTGTCAAGGCTGGGGCCTCATGAGCATTTCTCAGATCACACTGGAGCCCGAGGCAGGGGGATGCAACTAAAGCCAAATTCTCTCTGCACACTGGGAGAGTGGTGAGCATCATGTGCCCAGCAAGCGAGGGGAGCCCCAGTCCCAGACAGGGAGGCTAAAAAAAAAGGACTTGGGAAAAATAGGTCTCCCTTCATGTCCTGCAATTCTGGCACTGTCTGGGATGGAGGGCAGAACCTCCTTGGACACTGCTCCGGCGCGTTTTGTTCTTCTGAACATGGAAATACTAAGGTGACGAATGCTAATTCTGACATAAAAGTAACCGGCTTGAATTTACGGAACCCCGAGGCAGGCCATGTGCGGAGCGCGGTGCCGGCTGTCTCGCCACGGGTGCGGGCGCTCCGGGCGCTCTCCGAGGTGCTGGAGCGGGTCCCGCCGGCCCCATCGCCGCAGCGCTGCTTCTCCAGACGGCCACGCCGAAGCCAGCGCCGCTCCCTCTGCCTCCTCTGCCCTGGGGACGTGGGGATGGTGGCGCCGCCTCTCTGTAAGCTCCCCGGAGACCGCTGTCTAAGAAGCTGGTTTCCAGCCGGCGGGAATGGCTCCCAGCAAAAGAAGAAACCTCAGTGTGCAGGGCACACGAGTCAGACATGTTTCCTGAAAAATAGCAGGGCAGAGAGCAGAGAGCCTTTTAGCCTAGTCTGCCAGAACACTGCAAGCTCTGTGTGCTGGTCCCTAGAGTGCACAGGATCATAGAATCATAGATTTGTTGGAAGAGCCCTTAAAGACCATCTAGTTCCAGCCCCCCTGCCATAAACAGGGACACCTTCCCCTAGACCAGGTTCCTCAGAGCCATCCAGCATGGCCTTGAACACCTTCAGTAATGGGAGGCATCCACTTCTCTGGGCAACCTGTTCCAGTGCCTCACCACCTGTGGGACATTTACAAGAACAAGGGCCCATTGTAAATCTGAGCAATCCAGATATTCTGAGTTTCTGAGACAATACGGCTGTGTTGTAAAGACCTTGAAAAGGATACAGGAAAGAAAACTGCGGATGGGAAATATGTATGAACTTGCAAAACTAAATGAACAAGAAGATGCCTACGTGACAAGTGGACTGTATGACAAGAAACAGCAGTTCATGTGAACAAGTAACTTTAGCCAATGATAGAATAAAGAAAACATGTGAACAATATGTAGCAGCCAATGAACGCTTGATGTATGTGTGATGCTGATGCTCTAAATGTATAAAACTATAAGCTTTGTGAACAATAAATGGGCATTAGCCTGAGATCATATTGGTCGTTGTGCTGTGTCTGATTTCCTGCTAATTCCACAACCACCTTCACAACAAAGAGTTTCCTTCTAATAGCCAATCTAAACCATGCTCTTTTAGTTTGAATCCATTCCCCCTTGTCCAGTCACTACATGCACTTGTAAAAAGTCCATCTCTGTCTTCCTTGTTGGGTTCCTTCAGGTCACCAGATAGACAGATAGATTAAAAAACCTCCCTGCTATACTAGATTATATTTCAGTGGGGTTTTGTCTTTTAAAAAAATATTATTCTGTGTTGTACATGACAATTTTTTTCTGGTATCAAAATATTTTAAATAATATACAAGTCACAGATACACTATATACTGAATTCTATTATTTCTAATCATATGGTGGCCTGGCCATAACAGCTGGCTCAAAGCATATTTTGGAACATTTACACATGTGCTGCAGAATATGGTTTAATCTCAGCAAGTGTGTCAGTTCTCTCAAGCTCCTTTTCAGTCTTTCTGAGCACATCTGGCTGGGACCAACTTTTGCTTTTCTGCGTTTGTTTACAGCTGTACAAAGTGAGTTCCACTGCATCAGTATGACAGTATTATATGCCTGGCTTGGATTCCCTTTGCACCAATCTCATTGATTACAAAGCCAGAGAATATTGGACTTACATTAGCCAGCAACCTACCTGAGGGACAGGGAAGTGAATCAAAATAATGAAAATGCACCTCATGCATTTTGAGAACTATTTACATTTAGGAAATCAATCTTAAATGTTTCCTATGAAGACAGGCAGAGAGAGCTGGGGCTGTTCAGCTTGGAGAAGAGAAGGCTCTCGGGAGACCTTATAGCACCCTCTAGTACCTGAAGGGAGCTGACCAGAGAGCTGAGTAGGGACCTTTTCCAAGCTCATGTACAGAAAGGACAAAGGGTAATGGCTATAAACTGACAAAGGACGGGTTTAAATTAGATGTTAGGAAGAAATTCCTTACTGTGAAGGTGGTGAGGCACTGGAACTGGTTACTTAAGAGAAAGTGTGAATGCCCTGTCCCTGGAAATGTTCAAGGCCAGGCTGGATGGGGCTCTGGGCAACTTGGTCTAGTGGAAGGAGTCCCTTCCATAACACAGGCTTTGTACTACTTTTGCAGGTCTGGGTCTCATTTTTTAAATGAGCTATTATTGACTTGTATGTGGCTTTCTTTTACTTTGTTTAGTTGCAACAGCAATAACTCTGATGAGTAGGTTGCTATGTCTAACTGGTTTACTTTTGCTTAACTTTGTATGGTGCAACTCTGCTTTTTATACAGAAAGTGACCAGAAGTTATACTGTGGAGAATGAGATATTTATGACTAACATTATGACGTATAACGTAATAACATAAGGTGTAGAGGAATACAGGCCTGCTATGACAGCAGAGTCCCCTGAGAGTGGACTCACAGGACACTGTAAAGGAGGCATAGGATGATAAAATAGGGACACATCCTCAGCACTGGAGGACTTGGGGCTATAAAGAGCTCACCAGAAGTCAGCTAAAGTAGTGCAGACTTGAGACCTTGACAAAGATAGTTTAGGAATTACACAAAGAACAAGTATGTAAAACATATAAATGGCATCACATATAATACAACTGGATGTAAAGTGGAGCTGTAGACAAACAAAAGCAAGGTCTAAAGGCATTAAAAAAAACCCCACATATAAAATAGCCCCATGTTAATTCTTTGTTTTTCTCAGCAAAGAACTTGTTGGGAACACAACGATGACCAACAACAGCCCCAACACCCACTGCTGGATGAAGGCTGGCACTATTGACCCCAGGCCGCAGAGAGGAATTGAGAGAGCAAGCGCAACACCAAAAAAAGGACGGATAGTAAGACTGTGTCTACAAAAAAATGAACTACATTATTATTTCTGATTTTTTTGTTTGTTTGTTTAGTAGTAGCATTATTTAATATCTTTCATTTTTCTTTTCTGTAATAAGTAGCTCTTATCTAATTGTTATTTGATTAGACATAAGTTTTCGACTATACTAATAAATTCTGAGAAAGGTGTGGTTTTGTTTTTGGTCTTTTTTTTTTTCTAAGAACCAAACTCTGTGCATATTAGTAATCGGAGCAGAGAATGCATATTTTGGAAATTTGGCCTTAATACTTTCTCCAAGGTCCCAGATGGTATCTGGCACAGTCATAAATAGCATAAAAATATCCTGTCTCCCAGTCTGGCACATTAACTACAGAACCATTCTTCCTGCCTTTGCTTTATTTATTACATTGAAATAATTATTATGCATACTGAGCTCTTTGAAAGTACATTGCTATAAATACTAAAAAAATGAGCACATTGTAATTTGAAAAATACCAACTCCTTTTTTATTTGGTACATCATTCAAATCATGGAGCCATTACGACAGACCCCAGGGAATAATGCAGCCATGACTCATGGTCCGATAATACACAATTTAGTGCACATCAGCACTGTGACAAAGACAGGCATTGCATAACAAAATGACAAAGGTGAGTCTTGCACAGGGGAACAGTTGGTTTCTCTTCTCCAAGCTCAAGGCTAACCTGCAGCTTGTCAGCCGGTTATGGATGAACCTGAGCTTTCAGTAACACAACCAACACGAGTTCACCTCTGGACCACACACTTAGTTTTCCTGTGAGCCCCACTCCTAAGCCTACTAAGCAGGACCCAGGTTCTTTCTGAGGTGCTGAGGTTATCCTGCACATTTGGTCTCCTCAGATACTTCTGCAGTCCACTTTCTCCCTTCAACTTCCCATTAGACTGCAGTGTACAATTATATCAACTTGTGACTTGAGCACATATTGCAAGGCAGGTCTCCTGAGGCTCTCAGTCTATCCAGTGGCAAATATGTTTTTTCCTTCTTCCATGCCATTAGGCTTTACTGAAATGCCTGGTCATTAATGCCCAAGTTATTGCCTTCCACAGGGATATATCTCAGGCTCGTAAGTGTGGGTTGGGTAAGTAAATCTCTTTGAAGTGCTCAAGTAGTCAAGTCCCCATGAGTGATTGGCCCTGCATAGATGCAAGGCAGATGGTGTGGTAGCTGGAGAACACTGAGTGTGCAGAGGTGAAAGCAAGTGCAGTGCATGTGAAGGAACATGTGCACTTAGTTGCTACATCAGCTTGCAGGCTGACAGGTCTGACAACTTATAGTCGACAATATTTTTTGTATCCTGTAAACACCATTCACCTCAGGGCTAATTTGTGGTTAAAAAAACACACAAGAAAGTATGAGTTGCCTTTTTTTTTTGGTCCCTTTTTTTGGAGCACTTTCTTTGACTTTGAACTGACGGTTCGAACTCAAAGTGAACTTCACTTTAATTTGCCTACTAGCTAGGAACACATGTGAACTGATACTCCATTCTCCAGGCAAGTAAAAGTTTCTCATAGGCAAGAAATGTCTGTCTGCAGCAGTCCTGTCCCAGAGCAAACATCTTCAGGTGGGCTATGATGCACTCAGAGCATTTCTAGACTAGTGTTTATGGAGCACAAAGTGATTTGACAGCAAAAATTTCTATTTGCAGTATTTTGTGAAGTTGTAGCTGGAAAGCATCAGTTTCCATATGATATGAGAGGACACCAAAGTAGCATTATTTATGACCTTTGAAATAGCACTCAAATCCCCCCTTGTGTCTACTAGCCAAGTCTGTACAAGAGTGCTTTAGATACAGATTTATGGCTGTTTTTCACAGACCTTCAAGGTACTGGGGACCATTTCTTATGCAGCTGGTCTTCCCAAACCCTGATATATCCTTGTCTCATGGGAGCTTGGGCCTCATATCCACTATCCTACCTCGAAGCTCACCTGGTAAAGAAGGGAACCACAGTGATGTGGCAATCACTGCTAGCTACGCCTGGTGAAGATCAGCATCTGTAAAGACTGAGAGGCATCTCTGTGTTATTTTTCTTCTTCCTATTCAATTACATTCCCTCTTTGCCTCTCACTGGCAGGTAAATTCTCATGGTTGCAAATGTTTTGCACAGAAAGCCAATGCGCGGCAAGAGTTAAGTGCTACATCGATTAACCTTCCCCCTGCTTCTTTTTTTATCCTTGATTTACCAGACATTTCCAGACGGAGCGGGGTATCTTTTGTGACGCGGCTGGCGGCATGTCGCAGCGATGAAAAGATGCCCTTGTAACCGGGGAACAAAGAAGCCCGGTTAGGGACTCTGAGCCCAGCAGGGACCTCGCTGCGATGCTTTATGCGCCTCCTCCGAAAAAAAACAACCCAACCAACCAAACAAAAAAAAAACAACCAAAAAAACCCAAAACCAAAACCAAACCAGAAACCAAACCAAACAACCCCCAGGCCCTGACGTTATGGCAGTGTTTCCAGTGGCTCAGGGAGCCCTGCGATGCTGCGGTGCGGGCACCCCCGGTGCCGGCGGGTCCCGGCTGCTCTCCGCCCCCGCACACCGCGGGCGCGGCGGGGCCGGCGCGGCGTCTGCGTGCGGGGAAGGGCGGGGGGGGGACGGGACACCCATGGCCAGCGGCCGCACCATGCCCAGCAAGGCCGGCCTGGACACCGCGCTGAAGATGTCCCTGCGGCGGAAATCCTCCAAGATACACTCCTCGGCCGGTGAGGAAAGGGCGAGGCGGGGAAGAGGCGCGGCGGCAAGCAGNGGAACCCCGCAGTGCCGCCCCCCGCCCTCGGGGTCCCCGCTCGGGACTGGAGGTGCCGGGGGCTCCGCAAGGCAGCGCTGCCCGCCCGGCGCCCCCGCCGCCCCAAGGGCATCGCGCACCGCCGGCCCCGGCACTCCGCCACCGTCCGTCCGTCCGTCCATCCATCCACCCACCCATCCCTCCCATAGGGGACCCCCCACAATTCGCCCCTTCTCCCCTCCTCCGCAGCCTCACCCCCCCGCCCCGGCACACACCCCACAAGGGAACAGCCTATGCCCCCCTTCTTTCCTCTCGGTTCTGAGAGGTTTTGGCAGGGAAATTTCCTGGTAGGCATCTGGTCGGAGGGCAGCGTCGCCCGTGGAGGGGAGGCAGGGGTGCCCTGCACCCTACCAGCCTGGTCAGGGGCCTCTATATTGTGGTCTGAGGTGGGGAGAGCATCAGACACTGCAGTGAGCCTGCAGAGCGGTAAATTATAAGATTCCTTAAACGGTTCCTGTAGGAAAATATTGTCCAACTACTAGTAAGGAAAAAGATGTAAATTATGCACTCCAAAGGTAGAACTCTGGTCCCAAAGGACTTTGACTTCTGTAGGACCAAGATGCACTCTGAATTCAGCTGTGGTATGTTGCACTTGAGGACAGATGAAGCATCCGTGACACTGTCAGTGACTTACAGACACTTACAGTTCCTGTGCAAAATATTTAGGTACCTAATACAATCTCTGTGGTGAGTAAGGGTACAGTATAATGCTGCCTTAGCACTTTTTGTTTCAATAAGGAATGTGCTTTTGAAGCACATTTCCTGATCAGCTCTGCTTTGGGTTAAATCTCAGAGCACCTTGGACAGCATTTGCTGGACTGCTTTTGGATGATGCTGTACTTGAACATGTCCTCCAAGCACTGGAATTAGAGCTAGCTTGAAGGAGCAGCCACCTTCCCTTTGGCTCCTCGGCACAGCCTGGTCACTCTAGTAATATTTCCCTGTTTGGTCTCACTGCTTGGTAATAAGGACAGAACTTCAGGGACTTTTGCATAGCTGCTGAAGTAAGCTGGACAGTAAGCAAAGAGGTGTGTAATGCCAGCTCATAGGAAATGGTAAGGTTTCAGAGTAGGATTTAGCACATTACCAGCTTTACTTATCTTCAGCCTAAGCCATTCAGATGAAACAGTTGCAGTTAAGCAGATTCCACTTTCCAGCGTCTGGGGTTGTGTCCACTTCTGCAGTCTGATCTGAAACTCTGTCCTGTGGCAGGGAGGCTCCCTTCCCAGAGCTGCAGTTTGGCAGATCTGTTTGTGACCTAACATTTGGAATACAAACCTAGGTGTCCTTCAGATACTGGATACTTGGCACTTGGAGAATGTTTAGCTTGAATGTGGGGATACATAAAGAGTTTAAGTTTTTGTAAATCACAGAATCACACAGAACCACAGAATGGGTCAGGTTGGAAGGGGCTACAGTTGGTCATCTGATCCAACCTCCCTGCTCAAGCAGGATCATCCTGGAGCACATTGCACAGGATTGTGTCCAGATGTTTCCTAAATGTGTCTAAGGAGGAAGACTCCACAGTCTCTCTGGGCAATTTATTCCAGTGCTCAGTCACCCGCAATCAACAATCCTACATGTGGATCTAGGTGGTGAAGTTGCACCTCAGTCTGGATGGTTGAGGAACCCAGATCTTCTAGCTGGGATTTATCTATACACAGCTTCAGATTTTTTCATATTCCCTTCCTTTTGCATAAGTAGAATCCAAATTAGATGACACTTTGAAGAAAGGTGGGGTTGCTGGTTAGCATTAAGATCACTGCTTCCTAGCAGTTAAACAATCTATTTCCTATATAGAATATTCTTAAGGATGACAAGAGTAATATTTAGTATAGATATATATGAAGCCTGTAAAATTACATTATATAGGTTTGTGTAACGTACTACATAGAATTATTAGAGGGTATAGTTATAGTTGGTTTAGGACACCAAGCCAACCCTGATGGCTTAGGACAAGCAGCACCAATCTCTCTGCCACCCAGAGAGAAAGTCCTCTCTTCCCTATTTCTGTGTATTCCCATTTCCTTGTTTGCATCTATGTTAGCCATCAGATGGTTACGTGGTCACCTGGATCAGTGCTGATGTGGCTCACTACCAGCCTGTATGATCTGAATGCTAGCAGGGCACAGAAAGGCAGGAGCTCTGTTTTCCACAGCATGCTGTGGCTTCATGTGCAGACCTGCTGTCTGCGTGGGCCAAACCGGTTCACTTGAGGGGCTTTGGGCTGTGTGAACCCAACTGTGAGAACATTCATTTGGAGACTGAGCCCCTCTCTGCTGAAAAGCAATACAGGTGTGGTTGTGTTGGTGGCATTGAAAAGACCTTTCTGAGCTGAATAGTGTAGAGGTCACTCTTTTGTCATGCTTGGTTTGGATCAAGTAACCCTATCTCTCTCCACTGGGATTTTCTTGGCACCTGTGTATGAGAATGTTCTACCTTCTTTCCTTTTTAGATGAGATCTTTCCTGCTTTAAAGTCTTACAGTTTATTTGCTAGTACTGTTTACTTTTGAGGGAGTTTTGATAATATGAAAGTATTAGGTTTTAGTTCAGGTCACTGAGATTTATTTTTCTACTGTATTTTAGTAGCTTATAGACATTCTTCTTTAGTCAAGAAGAACACTACATCTCTGCCTAATGATGTGTTTTCATCTCAGGTTGTCTACTTTCATGCAGTATAAAATGTAACTGGTATATTTGGTAGAGTTTTAAACCTGCTTAACACTGGTACAAAGCACATCCCAGGAAGAGAGATGATGTGAAAAGGAGAATTTAGAGATAGAAAGTCACCTCCTGCCACTCAAATGATCAGTCCTATTCTTTTTTTATGCATTTTCTCATTAATTGATTTTTTCCTTTGTACAAGTAAACCTTTTTATTGCTGTAATGTTGTACCAGCTGAGCTAAATTGATTAGATTTAAATTATTCTCAAAGAAGTCTCCAGCTCCTTACTGTTGGAACCACAGACATCAAAGACTAACTTGTTTTTCTCCTTCCTGCCTCCTTAAAATCACTAAAAATAAGCAACTATCAATAAGACATTGGATGAATGTACAATAGTGTTTTTATTTTTAGGGGAAAAAATCAAATTCCAACTTTATAATGCATTAAAGGTACAAACGATCTTGATGTCATTTACCGTGGTCTTTTTCAACTGCTTAGTGATGTGTATCAGCAAGAAAAAATATTTTTAGTGTAAAGGCAGTAACAGAATCTTTTCCCAGGACATGAGTATCTGAAATATAAACATCATTTCATGGTATGAAACAATGCTCCTTTTATACGTTTTCCATCTACATTTCTTGTGAAATACTTGTGTATAGTTTATGCTGTGTTTTTGGTCTTAAGAACAGTGACAGTCTCTTAGAGTCACCTCATCCTAAAGGACCCAACTCTTTCTTTTGTCCAAAGAATGTCTATGAAGGAAGTTCTCTGGGCTATTTTTGTGCTGTGATATCATTACCATGATTGCAACTGTTGGGAAGTGTCATACCAAGAATTTATAATGCCACAGAGCTTTTATCTTTGAGCAAAGATGGTTAAGCATTGGAACATGCTCCTCAGGGGAGTGGTGGGGTCACTATCCCTGGAAATTGTTCAAAAAAAGAGTAGAATGGCACTTTGTGATATGGTTTAGTGGGTACGGTGATATTCAGTCAAAAGTTGGATTTGATGATCTTGGAGGTCTTTTCTAACCTTAATGATTCTATGATTCTTTGATTCTATCTGTAGCCATTTATACATTAGACATAATTCCTACTTAAACGTGTAAAATGCACAGGAGCTGTAGGTCAAATATTTAATCAGCTTCCCATTATTTACATACTGCTGTTGCTGCTTCAAATAAGGTGTAATTTGGTATTGTGGAGGACAGGTTCGGATGGTGTAAGAAGCACAGTGAAAGCTACAAGTTTTCACCTTGAAGCTCACTCAAGTCACCTCTACACATAGGATATTTATGTCCTGTTTTGTGGGAGGATCAGCGGTTCTCCTGATGGCATTTTTAAACTAACAGCCCCTATGAAGGGGGTCAGCGAAGTGCTGAGCTAACAAATTCCTAAAATACTAGTATTTAAATTTTTAAACGGAGAACAAAATCCCTATTCTGCTGTGAGAAATGTACCTGGCAAGAGTAGTGACAGTGGTCACAAAACAGAGGGGTGTACTTCCTCAGCAAATGCTTTTAACTGCCCGCAAACATTACCAAGAGTTACTAAAACATCTAGCAAGACAATTGCAGCCATAGCATTGGCACACAGAAATTCTGCTCGGAGAATGTGACAAGAAACTTTTCCAGGTGAAGACTAAACTTCTGCTAGTTTCATGGCAGAAATTACTGCTGAATAGACTACTTTAGTACATGTTTGTTCATGCACACACTAAACGGTGTGGTGGTAATTTTGTGTGTTATGAAGCTCCTGTTTCTTTTCATCCATGTTTAACTGGCATGTCACAGTATAATGTGCAGTTTATTCAATCACATCAAAGGCCCCAGTCCTATTTACATAAACACCAGTGGCAATTATGCCTTTTGACAAAGAGCTCATCACAATAAACACCATATTTCATGTTACTATGCTTCTATAGTAGCACAAAAGGGCGTCTTCTCAAGCAGTGTGAGATCTTGCTTGACTGTAAAGTGAGGTGGTGACAGTGATGGGGCTAACTGGAGGCCAACCTGAACTTCTGTCTTGGACAACTTAAAGCTTGTTTGGCTGTGATGAGAGTTAGTTTGCATTAGGAGAGGAGGCAATTTAAAATACCTTTGCTTATGACACTGAATTAGAAAAAGATGATGTATGCACAGTTACTGTGGAACAACTCCATAAATAAACAAGGTCTTAAGTAGCGTGGCAGAAGAAACATTTTTTTCCCTTACTGTGATGAGGGAGGTGAGATTATGAATAAATCCATTAAAGATCAAACCACCCAGATAATGAAGAATACAGTTATTTAGGAGTTAATTGTGGAGATAAGAGATTTAACTAACCTTCAGTTACAAAGATTAAATTAAATTTATGTATTTAATAAAAATAAAAAATTCCACTGTATGGCCAATATATGAACTCTTATGTTACGCTCTTTGACTATTCATAAATCTATTGCAGATGCACTGTCTATTTTTAGGAACTGTTTTTTTCCTTCTCTGCTCCACTCTCTTTCCACAGGACTTTTGTTTCAGATTTTATTTCCCCAGCAGTATCTGCTTTTCCCTGTGTTGGGTAAGTCAGTGTTCTCATTTTCTGGGTAGACTCACAAGCACTGCCCTAGTAGTGTGATTCCATGTAGGATTAAAATATCTAACAGTAAAATGATTGAAAGGAAAACTGTTTCTCTGTTCAGGGTTCTCGAATGTCGTCAAGGCAATGAAACTGCTGGGTATACTTCCTGAATGAAACTTATGGGGTATAGAAAGAATAGTCATTCACTATTGCCACAAGGTTTGAGTTCAGTCTTGATCCCTGCTGACTCTGTTGGCATATTTTTACGTGGAAATCTATGGCTTCAGAAATGATGTTGCTTTAAAATATTCTGGTTAAACGTGTAAAATGCACAGGAGCTGTTTGGTTTTTGTTTTGTTTTTGTTTGTTTATTTGTTTGGGGTTTTTTTTTTTAGTAATTAACCCTTCTCCCCTCCAAGGGGAGTTCCAAGCTGATAGCTCCCATTGACTCTACATGGCATTTTGGATGATTATCTGAAAATTGATGTCAGCATCTCAAACTCATCATTCTTCAATTAGTTAGCCATTCATGAGGCATTTTTATTGTACTGAAGCCTTGCTATGAACAACCATATTATCCACTTCTGCTCTTCTGGAAGGTTGTCAGGTGACTTGCTACATGGTGGTGCTCTTAGTTGGTTCATTTCCCTTTGACCATTCTTCTTTGAGCTGTCAGGTATACCCCTTAAATAATCTCTGAATCTCAGAGAGCTGACTTGCAATTTGTAAAGCAATATTCTAAGCACCCATGTTAGCTTCAATACTATAACAGATAAGTGTTTCATATTTATTTTCCTGTACCATGTTGCATTGTGGCACATTTTAATTAGTCTGTAGTAGTACAAATACCAGAATATCTGTTACAGACAGTATTTGTAGAGCCTGATTTCTTTTAAGGGATAATCACAGTATCTTTCTTGTACCTATAGTTGGAAGAGCAGAACAATATATTTGACTTTGAAAAGCCAGTTGAATATCTCTGCAGCAGCTTTCTGCTTCTGGGATAGCACTGAAGTGTGGCTTATCTTTTTATTGACACAGTTATTTTCCTTTCAGTCTCTTATCTTTCCTGGTTAAGCCTTTTGGAGCAGTTTGCAGGCATGTAAGACATGACATCTGAGAGCTTTAAATAACACATTTTTGGCTGATACACTCAAAGGGTGTTAAGGATTGATTATTGACACAGTTGAATATTGAGGAAGAAAAGTTAAATTGTATAAAATATATTTGGATTTATTGCAACAAATAAAATTATCAATGTTGAAAATGTCTTATTCAAAGTTATTCCAGTATTTCTTAGGAATCTCTCAGATTTTTGATTTCTGTCACCTTTTCATGACTCCTGCCTACTAGAAAAGTTCCTGGGCCATTTTTTCCAGCCCCAGGAGTGGATGGATGCCTGCCTGTTTGAAAGTTCCTGCCTCTCAGTCTGCTGGTTGAGACTCATGTCTTACCATGGCAGCAATTCTTAGTTGTGGAAATTTTTGATATAAGATTTCTGGAAGCTAGAATGAAGTGAAAACAGAAGATGCAGAGTTTTGTGTTTCAATCTATGGCATGATAAGGCAAAGTTGACATGATACAGATTTTAAAGAGTGACTCAATTAAACTTGCACTCATGAGAGAAGCCACATAATCCATGTAGTTAGAATACCACATCCATGTATATGACATTAAGAGGGGGTTTCCCTTACATCTAGAAGTGTAGTTATCCTTGCGGTGAGAACTAAACCCATCTTAAAAAGAATATGAAGTGTCAGAACATTAGTCTCAATAGTCTCATCTGATGAAGACATACTGCACATACAAGACATACTGCATATTTTTTACTATATTTCCACTGCTACTCAGCCTTACATAAGATATTTTTGTTATTTCTAGCTCTAATTAGCAATCTGGAAATTGTTGGAGCATCAGTGGAAAGAGCAGATAAATGAGAATTGCCTTCCACTTAACTAAAATGATAAGAGCCATGGTTGTGTCAGGCTCATTGTTTATAATAGATCCAACAAAGTGTGTCAGTTTGTTTTAGCCAGGGGTTTGGTCTGATGAACCTACCTTCTTTTAGAGTGTTATCAATCAGAAGTAACACAGCTGAACTTAGTGTTTACATTCTATAAAGCAGAGAAGACATCTTGTTTAACACTGACTGCAAAGTCTTGATTTTTAATTCCTAATCTCTTGAATGCAGATGAACAAACCCATTTATTTGATTTCATTAAATAAGCAGGTAGTCATGAAGAGTGAAAGCAAAAGTGTTTATCTCCTTACAATAACATCACTCTGATTAATTTGCTACTTTGACCAGAAGGAGGGCTCAGGTGTTATCTCCTGTAGACCCAGCACTTTTTTGTCTATTTGTGCAAAACACAGTAGAAGTGATTTAAGATCCTTTGCCTGTGAGATCTAGGAACATTCAACCCAATGATTATATAAAGGATGTATGAAACAAATACCCCAGACTTTTCCATGCCTTCAAATACTCTAAGCAAATGTCACCCTAACTTAATAGATGCAGTTTATTTGTAAATGGGAGAAAAAAAATACTGAAATAATATGTGCAGAGCCAACCTCCACCATCATAACCCTGAAACACATCCAGAGGCTACATCTTGTCCTATCAGTTACACGGCTGGGAATCAGAATTGAACGTGGAAGCTTTAATCTGAAATACAGTTGACATTTACTCTACATTTCTGCATTACTGGGAAGGCTCAGCATAGTTACTGCTTCAGTGGTCCTGTGGCTACTGAACTGAAATACATTGACATCAGTCCTGGTGCCTTGTTTTGAGGAGGGATAGAAAGACAAGGGAATTAAAGTATGCACATGCTCCCCAGACTGGGGAGGGAACTACTCCTGCTTAACAGATTAACAATCAAATCTTTTCCCTAGAGTTTCACTAATACAAGTGTGCATCTGGAAGCCACCCCTGTGCCATTTATCTGCCTGGTCATAGAAGGAAGAAGGAGCTTTCATGAGAGCCTAGCAGACAGAAAGGAGGAGAGAGTGCTAGCCTTTTCCTTCTAAACCCTTCCCCCAGCCAAACTAATCCTAGTCCTGCACTACTCAGAGAGTGAGGACTATTCACTCTTCACTCCTTAACTAAAATCTTGACCCTTGCTGAAGTTTTCCCACAATCTTCAGTAAGGAAAAAGGTTCATACCCTCTGTTCTTGATCAAAGTAATCTTATTTACAAAGCTGAAATTTGTTGATTTGTTCTTTAAAAAGCTTTTAAGCCCTACAGGTCTTCATTAGGGTAACAAAAGGGGGTGATCAGTCTTCAGAAAGAGAAAGGAATGGTTAAAAAGATCCGAAATATTTGAAGAGAAAGAGTTGAGTTCTTACAAAACCCCTCAAATTATTTTTGGGGGTAAGGTCTCAAATGAAGACACTTCAGGAAAGTGCAACTACTAGTGAATTTACTAACATGCAAATGTGCAGAGGATCTCATTATTTTAGATTTATTTTAGATATGTTGCATCTTGTCAAACTGGTTTTGGGTGTTGACCTTGTTTCATCTGGGGTGTGAGCAGCTGCCTGATACTTAGTTGCCGGCTGTGGTTAAACCATTGCAGACATTGTTTCAGGTATTCAGCCTCTAAAATAGCAAGGATTAAAAATATTTTTTCTGGAGAAGGTGAGGGGAGTATAATCTTGTAACATACCATATAGACCCACACTACTGAAGGGGCCACTGTTGTTGATATTTTGATTGTGATGAAGCTCTTCCAGACAGAATATGTCATTTCAGTTTGGACAATACTTCTGTATTTATTGTGAGCTTCACAATCTTTTGGTACTTCACCTACCAGCAAGCATCTGTCAGCCTAACTATCATCTAAACAGTTCAGTTTCTGTACATTTAGTGAGGAGAAAGAGTAATTATTTTAACTAGAGGATAGTGCTTGCAACAACAAACTTTCACAGACATTTAGACAGAAAAGTAATAAGCATATTTCTAAGTACCAGAAAATTGCTCAGAATAGCTTTCCAGAAGGAGTGATGGGAAGAAATTTAGCTTGATCTCATAACTGAACTTGATTGGTATATGTAAAGGACTATAAAATAATAATAATAAAAATCTGGAATAGGAGAATCTGAACTTTTAAACAAGCTTTTGCTTCTTGCTCTGTTTTTAAACACCAAGTAGATCAAGGACCTTCATAGGCAGAAAATAGACTGTACACACTGATCTTTCCAGGGGCAGGTTGTAGAACAACTAATATCTGATTTTGGTTCAACAACAATAGCCATAAAATACAGTAAATTCCAGTACTTCATTTTTACCATGCTTTCTTATAGGCACCCTTCAAATACTGAAAGGCTGGAATAAGGTCTCCCCAGACTGAGCCTTCCTCAGGCTGAACAAGTCCAATTCTTTCAGCCTTTTCTCATAGGAGAGGAGCTCCATCCCTCTGATCATCATAGTGGCCTTTTCTGGACTCACTGTAGCAGGTCCATGTCCCTCCTGTGCTGGGAACCCCAGAGCTGGATGTAGCACTTCAGGTGGTAGAAGGGCAGAATCCCCCATCCCTTGACCTCCTGGCCACGCTGATTTTGATGCAACCCAGGATACAGCTGGATTTCTGAGCTGTGAGCGCACCTTGCTGTGTCATGTCCAGCCTCATCCTGCAGCACTCTGAAGTTCTGAGAGCAGGGCTGCTCTCAGTCTGTTCAGCCCCCAGCCCGTATTGGTACTGGGCATCGCCCTTAACCAGGTGTAGCACCCTGGGCTTGGCTTTGTTGAACCTCAGGAGGTTCCCATGGGCCCACTTCTCAAGCTTGGCCATGTCCCTCTGGATGGCATCCCATCCTTCAGGCATGTCAACCACATCACAAAGCTTGAGAGAGATACAAACTCTGAGAGTGTCCTGCTTCCTGGACTATGTTTTCTGACATCCTGAATTCCAGTCAGGTTTGGTTTTTTTGTTTGTTTGTTTGTTTGTGTTTTTTGGTGTTTTTTGTTTGTTTGTTTGTTTGTTTGTTTGTTTGTTTTAATTCTTGAATATGGAAAGCCTTTGGATAACCAAACCACAAAGGAGTTTTATACATTACCTACTCAAAAGGTAGGATGGCACATGTCTTCCAACCTTCTTAATGCCAGTTTATCAAGAGCTCTATGCTATCTCCCTGAAGTGTGCTTAGCCATGTTGGTTATGGTTCATGTTAGATGCAAAGGACTGTGTCTGACATAGGACAGAGCAGTAAGTGTTCCCAACGTGGACTGCAGAGAGACCTCAACAGTCCTAAACCTTTACGATCAAAAAACACTGGGTGCCAAAGATTCTGCAGTCTTCAACAGTGGATGGTTTTGTTGAAGTTTTGGCCTGCCAGCTGATTACCTAAACCATTTTATTTGAGGGCTTTCTGCCAAAACCCCTAAGAGAGAAAATGGGAATAAAATAGCTGCAATAATAGGTCTAATATGATTTTGTTGAGACAGTGCAGTTTTGTGTTAGTGCTAAACAGCATAGGATTTAAATAATTTAGTAGTCCTTTTTGCTTCATTAGACAGCCACAGTCCCAGGGTGTGTGTGTACTTGTCATTTCTCATAGGATTGTTGTTGTTTACAAAGCAATTAAACTCCTTAATCAGAATCATCTTCTATGTAGATAAATCCCAACAACCAAAGGCAAGAGTTAATCTTATATCTTCTCCCTATTACAAATCCTCCTCTTTTAAAAAAAAAATTAAAGTCTCTTGTAAGACACCCAGCACTTTACAAACATCTTGCTGAGTTTCTGCATCACTCTGTTACAGGTTACAAATCAAATCAGAACAGTTTTGCCCACTGATGAGATGATAGGATTTATATTTCTGTGTCCCAGTTCATGTCTAGTCAGGGCAGATGGTTCTATTGGAGTGTACACCATCATTCATTTGGGACTCAGAAACTGTAAACAACCATATTTTTTATTTCCATCAGAATTAGTACACAAACTGGCATTCAGTAATAAAATATCAGTATCCTAAGGAAGAAGTCATAAAATTTACTGAGGTAGAGAAGGACAACAGGGATGTGGCAGATTCTGTTTCTGTGGGGAGCTAAAGCTGTCTCACTTCAGTTCCAAATATTTTGTCATCCGTGTCTCCAGAGAAAGGGAATAACTTCAGTTACCTACTCCATAGGGCAATATGAAGGTTATAGGCAGCTGCACAGTATTTGTATGGTGCTGGAAAACAGAACGTAGTATACAAATATATGTCTTTAGTCAAGTAACTTACAGTCATTAGAGTTACATTTTTTTTCCATAGTTGCCATCTGGCTTTGGTGGTATCAGACCTCATAAAACTAAGTCCACATGGATATTCTGGGAAAAAATAAACAGAACATGACCTTTTATTTAATCCTCTATTTCTTATAAAGGTTTATTTTTATTAGGGAATTTTATAAGCTTTATTTCTGTAGAGATTTTTGCATTTTTTTATTGTGTAAATAGTTTATTAACAGTGATTCTACACTAACATAAACAATTCTAACACGAAAATTGATATATCTGGTTTTATAGACTAAAATTTGAGAAGAGCGATTAGCAACCTGAAGAAGGGGGAAGGGAAGTCCTACATTAAGAAGATTGGCAGTGCTTCAGCTAGAAGACTATGCTGTGACTGTGGCTATGGCCAAAAATAGAACTGGATTAACAGAAGAAAAGCAAGTAGCTAAAACTAAGGTCAAAGCAGAAACAGATGCTTTAGAATTATCACACATACAAAAAGATAGGAAGAGATATTCAAGGAGTTTTCCTATTATATATATCTGAAAAAACAAAAATCCGTTTACAATAAGAGTAACTATGAAAGATGATTCAAATAATAAGTCAATTAAGAAGAACTAAGCTTTAAAAATGAGGACAAGATTACTATAACCTTTTCTGATTGCTTATAGAGGCTTTAACATACATACTATTAAAAATAAATGACAAAATTAGCTATAACAGATAGCTGTAGCAATGCAAACACTTAAAAAGCAAAATTATAAAAATAAGTGGTCTAAAAACTGTTATTCAGGTGGGATAGTATCTTGACCAGTAAAACTGAATAGGTTGTGCTTTAACTCCTCACCAGAAAGCAGGCTTAACCAGATAACAAGTTCTACCTGACAGCAATTATTTCAGCTCTGTTAATACTAATGAGCCCCAGATCCATAATTTGTGGGTGTGAGGAACTAATGAGCAGATAAGAAGACTCTAAAAGAGGAGAAAGGGAGTAAAAGGTTGTATTTGTAGAGATTTAGATAGGGTAAGTTTTAGTCTGTAGAAGACTTGTCCTTTCTTGTGGCTTTGAATTTCAGTCAGGTAAGTTTGTTTGAAAGGTGAGGAAGTTGTACTTGTAAAAAAAAAAAAAATAAAAAAAAAATTTGGTGCTTTTAACTATAATGGTCTGAGGTGGAATATGACTGTTCTTAGTTTTTCTGCAAATTTTCTATGTGAAAAGCTGAAGGCCTGTTTTCCTGATAGGAAGGTTTATGCCTCAACAATGTAAGGGCCTAGTAATAAACAAAGCCTATATCTGCTTTTTATTGTAATGGCTTTACTCTTTTATCTGTGATTACATACTACTTAGCAAAAGCACAGCATAGCTCTAGAGAGCAAGTAATTATAAATATATATCAGAACAATTCCTTTCTGTAATCCTGTGTTCTGTTGTCATATGTGCTTGATCTGTGTGATGTGAGCACTACGCTGGTGGCTCTCAACAGCTACATAGTAGGAGCTATGTTAAAAATAAAAGGTGTGCTTAATGTGCAAGGCTTCTTCAAATTTATTAGTATGTAAAGCTTATCAGTGGTGAGGAACTGTTGTTTTAGCAGTGAGCTCAGTATTCAGATAGTAACTGAATAGAAGGGATTTTTCTCCATTGAGTAGTTCTAGTCACAGCAAAATAGGACACCTCTGTGAAAATACTGCAGTAGTAATTTTCCTAACAACCTTTAAATATGGTGTAATAAGCTTATGCTTACCGGTCGGGGATTTCTGCTCATATATGACCAAATATCATCTGTAATAGTCTGTGAAGAGAAACAAAGCTTTTAAGCTTTCAAGTTAAAAAAAAAAAAAGTGAAATTCATATTGGGGATGGGAATGGATACTTCATGTCTTCTCTTTCATGAAGAAACTTCAGTAACCTGTTTATAATGCAGGAATGGCTATAGGTCAGGACTGTCTGAAACTCTGTCCTAAAGAATTTAACACTAGTTTTGCTTCTTAAGTCCTTTCCTGCACTGAATAGGAGAGAGAAGAGTGATTGAAGTCTAGCTGATAGGAGTTTCTTAAGGAGGAGACACCAGTGCTTGCTGTACCTGAATAGATGCTCTGTTATTGGAAACTGAGTCATCCAGGTGGTGATATTCAGTTTTCAGTAGCAGTTGACTGGTTTGGGTTTGGTTCCCCTTCCCCCCTTCTTTCTCTCCTCTGTAGGGCTCATTTTTTTAATGAAAAGCTCTCCAGTACTAGTATATGAGTCATAAGCATAATTTCATCTACTTTTACAGCAGCCTTTGCAATACTAGATAATTAAATATTTAAAAGGTCTGTGATTCTTGCCTTTACTCATTCTAGAAGCAATTGCAATAAAACTCTATTGCAGGCAGGTCTCCAATGTGACTGATGAATACAGTACAAATGTGCTTAAACCTCAGAAATGATGCAATAGGTCAAGCTGAGTCCTGATCTGATAGAAAACAAGCATTTAATGTTTTGGCAATGACCAGCCTTGTGTGAGCCTTAGTAGGCGTCCTACACGGCCACAGCCCCAGCTGGTCCAGTCAGCATAACTCTACCTAAACCAAATTCTCTGTCACAGGTCTGCAGCAGTTCAAGGTTTGATGTGAAGGCTTCCCAGAAAAATCTGTAGAAACACCATAATACATGTCTTAGAGGTCAAGCTACTGAGACTGTTACCTCTCTTTGGGCGAGGAGGGTGGAGGGAATAGGAAAGAATATTTTTAAAACTCATGCAATACAGATGCTCCTGACAAGATAGCTGTTCTAGGTAGAAGAACCAGCATAAGAAGGCTTATTATGTTGTGATTTTTAAAACAAATATGTTTTATTGGGAAAAATGTCTCCAGCTATGCTTATAGCATAGGATTTCAGCATAACTGTAGCAGGTGGTTGTGGCATTAAAATAACTGGTAATTATATATGCAATATAATGTGCTTCAAAGGGAAAAGGAAGAATCCACCTATGTTTCTAGCTCAGTAGGCTTTATTCCCATCCTTGATCTGGTCTTCTGACTGAGTCTGCAGAGCAAAGATAAGACTAGATGGTACTGCAAACCTGTAAGCTTCTCTTATCTGTCACTAGTTCTCCCTTCCTTTAGGGAACAGGCAGAGGCATGTGATGGCAGTTTTTCTCTTGTCCTTGGTTAAACATAGAACTGCTGTTGAATTTTCTCTTTTGGAAGTCTGTTTATACATCCATTAAACTGAAAATAAACTTGTTCTACATCAAACATGTTCATTAAGTTCACAAGTCTGTTTTGAGCTTTGTGCAGATGTATGTATTTGTTAAGTTGCCCTAAATGTAATTAGCTGTGTTCTGGTTTTGGTAGCCCTTGGTGATGCAGATCAGTTGTAACTAACAGATGAGATGTTCTTCACTGGATTCTACATCTGGTGCTCAAGGTTGAAAGTACAGGAATTCATCTTTTAGGTCCAAATAGAAGAAACCCAAAATGCAGACACCTGTTCCTCCACTCCCTTGCTGTACCTGTTCCCTTGGAGAGGTGGTGGTTTCAGTCTAGCACTCCAAGTCCTCTGGAAACTGCCAGGTGGTGGGAAGGGCTGCTAATTCTCACATCAGCGTATTTACTCCTGTTTGAAGATGCCTTAAAAAGAAGAAAATGTCTGTTAGAGCCAGAAAATGAATCATAGGAATGTGCTGCCTCTCTGCATATACTCTGTTTTGTCATGGTGCCGTAGTACAGTGGAGTCTCTCTGACATACATCTGTTATTCCTAAAACTCTGAAAATAGTTAGTGTGAGGTTTATGTTGTCTTCCTGCTGGTAACAGTCAACTCCATGTTGTCCACTCTGCACTGGGGGTGGTGTTTCTTGTTTCTCTCACTGAAGCAGTGTGATGGGTCTGCGTGGGTTAAGCTCATAGCTTGGGATTCAGTGCAGTCTTCTGCGGGGATGTGAAGTGTGCCCTTCACCATGTGGCATTGCTGAACAGTTCTTGTTCTGAAGGAGGAGGGCTAAAATACTGTCTGATTAACAAGACAGTATTTATTTTGTTCTTGCATTGTGTCAGATGTCAATGTAATTAGTAGGTATTACATTAGAAAAAAATCCTAAGAGTTAAATAAGAATGCAATAGACTAACTTTATTAGTTACTGCAGTTTAAAAACTACTGTTTTCTGCCAGGCATTTGGATGCTGCCTGACACAGCTGCAAGTATACTGCAATTAGAGAGAATGAATTGGTTGCAAATTTCCCCTCTTGAATGCTTCCATTAACAGCCCCAGTAACAGTTGTAGTGAACTTTTAATGAACACAAGAAGCCACATAACCCATGTGCCAAGCCAGACATGCTATGTTCTGCAGTGGTACCATACAGACATGTTTTCTATATGATTTGCTATGTAATTTATCAACAATTTGGTATGATTTTTATTTTTAAAAAAGTTGCCTCAGTGAGAATAGACTATAATTTCATTTTCCCTTCATTTCTTTCATATCTACTTGCTTCTGTGTTAAGCACATTTGGAGAAAGACATAAGTAGGAGAATAGTGAAGATATAGTTGATTAGTACTGTGCTGTTCTTAGTTTAACACTCAATCCTTAGAACTTGTGGTATGATGCTGGAGTACCCTCTTGAGTAGGTCATATATTTAAATATATTCTCGAAGACTAGTGTTCTGCTAACATCCTCTAGAGTGTGGACTGATGGATTTGGGGATGCTATGTTTCTGTTTTGGACAAATGTGGATGTAAAAAGTGAGACATCTGGGGGATTTGGTAAGGGTGAGTTGAGGGTTGCCCTCAAGGGGACTTGAGGGAGCTTCACTGCTTCAAAGCTGGTTCCACCTTTGTGCGGGGCTGTTCTCTAATGCTGCCATAGCTCAGGTCAGCATCCAGGATGTTGAAATTGACAGCAGCACTAGTGAGGAACTGGGGTTCAATGTGACATGGCTGGCTTGCTGCTGGTTGAGCCCTTTCCAGTGACAGAAGTTGGCAGGGGCAAGATGAAGATGTGTTGATGGATTTGCTGTGCTTTTGCAGTAGGATCTGCCACAAAATGTATTAGTATGATTGGCAATAAAGCTGCAGTCTGCTGTGCTTTGTTCTTAACTGTTAGAATTTGCACCAATACTGTTATCTGTCCATGTCTGATCAGACCAAAATATTCATCCTTGTGTCTGCATAATAGATGAGATTTGCTGAAGAAACAGTGCTTTTCTAATGTGTTTTCTTTTTGCTGAGCTCTTCCACAATACCTGTAGACATGTGTGCAAAGATGAGAACAAACATGACTTCCTGAATTAATTACTGTTTTCCCAGTGCTCTTAGAATTTAATAAAGCAGTGGGCTTGTCTTAGTAATCTAATTGCTGTTGGCTGAAGGCAGTTTAGCAGCTCTGCTGATCATGCATGTTGCTTTTAGCTACAAGACCCTCACTGTACCCCATTAAGGGTAGGAGCAATTGTGTCCATATGTCTCATAGATGCAGCACAGTGCTGCCCAGTGAGCAAATGGCTGGTCTAAACTGGCCTCGACAAATCCAATGAATTATCTGCAGCCTAGTTCATTAACCAAGTCTGAACTGTGCCATTGATATTGCTAGTGGTGTGTTTTGCATCCTGCCTTTCCCCTTCCTCTCCTGCCTTGTGGTCAGCACTGAAGTTGAGGGTATCCACGAATGCCCTGTGTGTCTAGAGCAGGGGTGCAGTGTGACTAACTCACAGGGCTTACAGGATTCAAGCAAGTCTAGCTAGGGTGGGTGAGGGCAACTGGAGTTGAATGATGATAGAAGATCCACAGTACTGGGTTTTCATCTGATGTGAACCTGGACTTTGTTAGTGCTATTGCAGATCTTCCTGTGGTAGCTGAAGCCAGCTTTCCCCAGGACTGCTTATCTGAGTTCCCAGAACAGAGCTACCTCTACCTTATAGCCTTTCTGCCTGCTGGGGATTCCTTTGGGGGTTTTTTTGTTTTGTTTTTTTTTTTTTTTTCATTTTTAGGTTTTGTTGGGGTTTTTGTTTGTTTTGGTTTGGTGTTTGTTTGTTTGGGATTTTTTTTGTATTTTTGATTGGTGTTTTTGTTTGTTTTTTTAAAAGGCAAGCAATAGATTTTGGTATGTAACAAAGATTGCTCATAAGGGAGTTCCTATGGATCCATTAATCATTAGAACAAACTCCATGAGAGAGTCTTGGGGCTGCATTACACCTGTAGGGAAGAGGCTGTACTTGGTCTCTATGCTTTTAACTATAGTGTGTCATCTTTGACTCTAACTCCTCAGTTAGACTTGGGCCAAAGGCCAGAAGTTAGGTCATAGAGCTTTGTTAGGCAGGAGTTGGTAAGTGATGCAGTTTGCTTTTGGATTAGTGCATGTGTGGCCTTTCATTTTATAAGGCATTTTTTGTACTTGTTTCAGCTGGTAAATAAGTTCTTTTCTGGTCTGTTAGAAGGCAGCAGTCTCAGGCATAGGTCAAGTGCTGCTGCCACAGGGTATGAGGAATGCATTTGTTTGCTTTATCCTGTGACTCCAAGATCTTGTTAAATGTTTTCATTTTTCCTATTACAGTGATCTATCCTTCTTGCCTCTAGAAAGAAGGAAAAAAAAAAAAGGCTAAATCAACTCTAATATTTTTAATGCTGGCCTCATGTAAGTGCAAATAAATGCAAGAAGCTGTAGTGACTTTAGGCTACTTAGAGCAAATAGAATTATCTTAACATAATGAATACTTGGCTTTTGTTGGTGTTTACCCAAAAGGATATTAAAAGGATGAAAGAAAAATGCCTGTTCTTTATTGATAGTATTACATTGCTTGCAACTATTTCATCTTCTTTATTGACATCAATATTTTGGCTTTCCAAAGTAGAAGGCCTGTTTAATATGGAAGAAACTGCAATGACAAGTGAGACAAAAGCATTGATAACTGGATTGCAAGGCTTATCTATTAATTGTCACACTCCTTTAGTTTGTTTTGGTGGTCCAAGTTAGTAGAAGATAAGCTAGGTGGCAGGGTAGTAGTTCACAAAATCAAAAACAGTTTGGTATTATCTTTAGATAGCAGATGTATAAGAGGCATTGCTCCTATTTATTTAAAGTCTGGGTTTCTGTGCATTGGTTTTCATGTTAAATGGAGAGGAGATCTAGTGAAGGGGAGTGACAAGTTGGTTATCCTGCTAGTGAAATCTAAGACTAGTTTGCCCGCCCCCAACACCTCCCCCCAAAGTGTTTATAAATCAGTGTTTGAAGAACTGTTTTCTGCTAGTCCTGACTGTCTTCATGGAAGTCACAGATGGCTTCAACTGACAAAGCTGTATTCCTAGTGTACATGGCAGGGGTGGCCTTGATCTACATGTACATAAGTGGTTTTGGGGGTGCAATTAGCTCCTATGTTTTGTCATATTATGTGTTGGCAACATGGCAGGAGACATGTTTACAGTGGGAATAGATGTGATCCTGCATCTCCCACATCTGAATACTGGAAGACTGCTCTGGAATACTTTGAGAACAGAGGCTCACCCTGTGATATCTGTTAATGTTTGCCTCTGAGTGAGGTGCATTGAGCCTCTTTTCCTAGCCACTAGTATAGGAATATGAGACTGTTAGCCTCTTTCATGTTTTTTATGAAGATAAAATTTTTGGTTTGTGCTTTCAATTTTGACTGTGATTGCTGGATAAATAATTGTTTCTGTAAAGGAAAGCACTTTGTAAACATCATGGGTACTTGCTGTAGGTAGAACCAAGCTATTCTAGAAAGAAATCTACCTTTATTGGAAACTTGTTCCCTCTTCATTTGCATGCCAGGTGTCTTAGGAAATAAATTTTAAGATGACAGCTGCACTTGAGTATATGTAGATAGGGAAATATTTAGAATTGTACCATAAGAAGCCTCTAAGGATGCATACTTATACAGTAAGTGGTAAGCAAGCAGCACAGATTACACGGTAGCTGTACATCATTCTTATCTTTAGAGCTTGCCTAATTTTATGATGTGCTTCTGTTTATCTGTGAAAAGTAGTGAAAAATCATACTAGAGCAAGAAGCTCTTCTTTCAGACAAGTTATGGGGGGCTCAGGCCATAGTACTATCTCTGTTGTGGAGTTTAGTGTGCTTCTTTTCTATTAGCCTCAAGAGTAAGGCTTGAAGTCAAATTCTTGAAGTAAATTAGTGTTTCAGTACCTTGCTGGATTGCTGACAAGTGATGTCAACAACTTGGAGGACTAAGTTGTTCACAGTAGAAAACTTCTCCAAGCTTTGGTAAATTATTTTCTCTTTAAATTTCAAACTTACTGGTTGCTATAAGACTGGTCTGAAACAAAAGCTGCTAGTGGATGGCACCAAATACCCTCTGCTTTGTGAGGCACCCTTTAACTAGCACTAAAAGTAGCATAAACTGGCTGTTCTTACAGGTTCCCATTTTGCTCTGGATAATGCACGTATAATTTCCTTTCTTCCCTTTACCTTTGAAAAGGAAGTATTTCAGTAGTTTATTCCAGAGAGGGGAATATAGGAAGACCTCCTTTAGAAGATTACTAGATTGTGATGAATCTCACATTGACTGATTTCAGTATATGTATTTAAGTAAACAGAATAGATATATAAAAAGCTGAGTTCTCTGTAGATCTTATGGCAGGATAGGCTTTGGTGCACAATCATGAAATGAATGTTACTTTTTTACATGAAAATTTCATAAACATGAATTAGCAGACTCATCACTAGTATCATCAAGGGACCTTAATCTCACTCTGACAACAGTATAGCCCAGAGGAAGAGGCTGGAAATTGATTTTTTCTTTTCTTGTTTGTATTGCATGTGTTTGTAAACATGTGCTTACTGTTTCCTGATTTTAAGGCATGCTTTCAGCAGCTTGGATATGATCTGATGAAAATGAACTGAAAACTGAAAGTTCTTTTACAGAATTATGGGGTTACATTATCAAATACTAAATTACTTGTGGTCTCCCTAGCTGCTGAGCTGCTCTGAGAATTAATTCCCTTCCCAGTCAATGGTAGGGAACATGAGTCTTTGATTATGCAAGCTAGGGAAATATATTTAAAGGAGAACCTACTGTTTCATTATTAACAAATGCCTGTTAGAAGAATGACCTTCATGACCCTACAGGCAGTTCTATGCACATTTGTCAATGTTTGCCATCATGAAAGCATAAGTGCCCAATATAGGTGTTACTTTGGGGTTCTTTTGAACAGGTGCTTTATATGAGCCTTAAAGGAATAAATACTTGAGGAAGGCAAAGAGTAGGTTTCTGAACTTGAACAACATCCAGCTAAGATAAATAGAACACAAATTGATTATGCCTTAACTTTTGGCTTGGAAAATGCTCTTAAATGAAAGTGGCAGTATTAGTTACTACCCTGCTTGTTACCTGCATTTGTAGAGTTGATTTCTTGAGTAGGAAAACTGAGCTTGAACTAGTGGGGTTTGATTTAACAGTACAATTAGCTTCAATCAGTTGAATACACTGCGTGATAAACTGATGCTACCAGAGCTATTTTCTCGATTTTCAGTTACTCTGTTCTCTAAACAGCAGCCTCGATAAGAAGGGACTAGATACTACCCCCACCAATCTGTTTTGAGTTGGCATGCTAAAGCTTTTGAACCTTTTAGAATGAAACAGAGGTTAAGCTAATGAGTGTAATGAGTAGAGAACTTGTTAGTTCATCACAGCAGAAGTCCTCTGAATTTTGGGGATACCAAGTCTATTTTGATATTATTCAAATATAGGCTTTCTAACAATATTTCAACAAAATGTCATATTTCTACTGTAAGGTACTACAGAATCCAAATAGTTATATAACAAATACAATTTATGTCTAAATATAACTGGAAAAAGTACTTTCCAGACTTGAGAAATCATTAGCTGCTACAAGACTTGAGTAACTGCTAATTAGTGTGGTTTGTGGCTAGTACTCATATGGTCACCAGAGTAGGAACAAATGCACTTAAGCCAGCTGTGGTATTTGGTTTCTGGCTTTTAGTCCTTTTTATTGGCTTGCCAGAAGCCTGGCCTGTGTATGACCCACTTTCCACACTGAAGTGTAAAGAATGAAGAGATATTTGCTTTATTGCAAGTTATTAATTGGATGAAACTTGTTTTTTTTTTTTTTTAACAATTTGCAGGATTCTGAACTCTACTTGTGGCTGTGGGCTTTATGTTGGTTTCCAGTACTGTGCTGCATTTCTCTCTGCTTGTCCCATGGACTGTGCTCAGGGAAAGTGCCTTGCCACCACCTGGTAGATACACATGCAAGCTGTCACCTTCTGTGGAAGGAAAGTGCTACAGGTGCTCACCCCATAGTGAAGTGATCCTGTCTTTGAGGGTGAGGGCAGAGGAGTGGCTTGAAATCGAAACTCTAGTAGGTGTTAAGCAGTTCAAACTTCTCTGCAGAGTATTCTTCTTTGAGGAGCACAAGTCTTACTCCCTGGAGAAGGAAAAGCTCTCTACCATGTTTTAATAAGGAAATTAAAGTACAACTACATGCAGAGGAAAAGTGGATATGATACAGTCTACTCATGGATTCATCTGTGTAGGGAATAGATAATATTCTGAAATATTGTTCTCGGATGTTTTCCTCATGCATTATGCAACATGCTTCCCTAATGAAAGCAGGGTTAAGAGCACCTAACATTTTGAGTTAACCTTCCTCTCCTGAGGAAAAAGCACTTACTTGTAGCTAGCAGTGTCTTCCATAGTTTCCTGTCATTATGGTGCTCGTAAATATTTGATAACCCTTATGTGATTATCCCTTGCCAGCCTTAGTGGTGCCACTTGTCAGGTCATGTTCTGATTCTCTGTTTCCTGCAGCTTCCTGTTCATGGGGAAGAGTTTGCATTGATATATCCCTCCTATGGAGAGCCACCTTTGCACAGGCATGAACAACCTAAGTCCACAAGTGGATGTTGGAATATTAGTGTGCTGGTGGCTTCAGAGAGACTGAACTGGCTGAGGTGCAGTTGGTGCATAACAGCCAGTGGTGGTTCCTGCCTTCTCTCCTTGCTAATGTGGCCTGGCTTTCTTGGGGTACACAGCTGTCCTAGCATAACAAAATAGCAAATGTAATTCCACTTGAGTGGACCTGTGGTCACAAGGAAATAGTCCACAGATCTGGTATTTGCTGGCATGGTTGCTTCTGGTACAGTTCAAAAAGCCAACTCTTTACCTCATCCTATGGCTGTCTTCTGAGGCTTTAAGTGTGCTGCTGATGTTTGCTTTTCTATTCCCTATCCAAAAAGCAAGAAAAAAGTTCAGAGAGGGGCAATGGGAGGAAAAGAAGACAGACTTCCAGGGAGGAAGGACCCTGAAAACTATTCTTAATGCTTGATAGGGATGTATGTAGCCCACAAATAGGATTACTAGTGATGGTTATCCAAGGTGCATCTGACATAAGTGGATGCGACTTTAAGGAGAGGCACATACTAATGGGGTTACTACAGGTGAAAAGAAAATGAGAACTACTCTTTGCTTTATTAAGGGGGAAGGGTTTTTATTAGCTGAAGTGATAGCTGAAATAATTTTTATTGTTTTCATTTGACAGCCGAATTACTTTGCTATTAACCTTGCTCATAGGCAAGGAAAAGCAAGTTAAAAATAAACCTTGAGACCCTTTCATCTCTGCAGGTATAATGACCTCTAACATTACAAGTACCATCTCTGGTAGGAACAGAACTTGAGTTCTGTGGTATTTTTGAATTAGGATTTCACTTGAGAAATTGTGCTTTGAAACCTGGTGGGGAGGGGGTGGGCGTGTGTGAAAGTCCAGGAACTGGACAGGTCATTGTTTCAAGTGCCGAAATACAAGGTGATGCTGAATTTCCCTTTTTTTTTTTTTTTTTTAAATGTATTAAATGTTTCAATGAAAGCCACAGCTGTCTCTTTGGCATGGGTATGCACAGGCACCTACTGCACACACTTGCCTTCTGTGAATCCAATGCAGAGCAGTTTGAAAGTGCAAACATATATTTCACAGATTACCATGGGAATCACTTTAATCAGCTTTGAGACCTGCTAATGCTGTAGAGATCTTTGCAGGACTACTGGTGTTTTCATCTCCATGCAGCCAGTGCAAGAAGGAACGAACATCATGTCTCTGTGCCATCGCTGGAAGAGATGCTTCTCTCTAGGTAACTGGACAATGGGCAGCTGCTATTGTTGTGCATTACACTGAACTGGGGGTGGACAGAATTAAGAGCAACAGCTTTGGGAACACTCTAGAGCAAAAGGTCACTATGTATTCAGTAAATCTTTCTAATCTAGTGTTGGCTCGAAGCCAGTGTTACAGGCCTCTGAGCTTTTAGTGGAAGACAACGGATAGCTTTGTCATAAGCATATAAATAGAAGAACATTCATTTTTCTTGTTTGAATTGTTCTCTTAGAAATCAAGATCAGCTGTGCTTGCAGCTGATATACTGAGAGCTATTAGTAAATTGTTATAGAGCAGATGCATTACAGAAAGGAAAAAAGCACTTGGGTGTCAGGATGCTAATAGAATTATGATGTGTCAAGGATATTTTTAGCTTCAGCCAATATTAATACAGGGAAACAGGCCTCAAAGGTGGGAGGAGACAAGGCTGGAACTGCTTTCTTCCCAGGATTAGCTGTATCTGACAAGTGTGTTAAAATGTCAGGATCTTTCTTGAGCAGTGGGATTATTGACAGGAGAGATGCGCTTTTTTTTAAGTATAGGAGTTCAATTTAGCTGTAGCTTCTGCCACCTCATATTTACTTATTAAAAAACTATTTTAATACTAAAATCTCTGATACATTCCAGGAACTGCAAATAATGAGACTGGAAGAAGGGATTAGAATCACTATTTTGCATTGTCAAATGCAATGGTTTGTGTTAATTTTTTTTCCTTTCGATAGAAAGATTGTTTTTTAGCTGAAAATTCAAAAAAGGGAAATAAAAAGTTGTTTTTGTTTCAGAGGCTGAAAGTGCATGAACACAATGTGTTTTTACAGGTTTGCCCAATTAATCTGCATTTGCCCTGTTGCCTTGTACATAAAAATGCTTCTAAGTTATGTTAAACGAGTAGCTCTAAACATAGTAACCCTCTACACAGTTTCAGATGCTGAAGACTTATTCAGTGTTTTCTGATGTGTATGCATGTTTTGAACTCCTTTGACAGCTGGTAGGCCAAGCTAATCCAGGAATTAAAAAAAAATTGTGAGAAGAGCAGTGAAACATTGACATGTGACATAAGGAATATGTGAGCAGAAACATTGTTCTCCCAAGTCTCAATCATGTAACCCCAAACAGAACACAGGAACAGTGCCTGGTATACTGACTTTTCATGAAACCAGTGCCTCCATTACCTCCTTCAAAGCTGCCTCACTGATGCTTCTTGTGGGGCTTGTTCGGGACATGTGCTGTTGGTTCAAAAAAACAAACAAAAACCAAAAATGAAAATTCATGACACATTTCTTTTAGGATGCCTTGGTGTCTTTATACTATTTGCTAAGCTTTTGGAAACCTGGAGCATATAGAACTCACAGGTAGCTTTCAGAGTTGAATCTGAGTTTCAGGAGTCTGAACAGCTTTGAGAACCTATTGCATGTGAAGTGTTCAGACTTAAACTTGAAGGGTTTTAGTGACAACTTGGGAGCTTCCTCAGGCTTACTGGAGCTGCAGTACGTCTCTCCTGTTTACCATTCTGGTGTTGAACAGCAGCTGCTGAAGCTGAGTATTCAACTTTGTGTCAGGCTGTTAGATCTAATTCATATGCTGCCTGAAATTTATTTTTTCAAGCCTCAGATTGGTTCTTACATATCAGACACATGTTGTGTATAAAAAAAAATCTGCCTGACATCCAAGTTATGGTAATAAACTCCTAGCAAATTCACAAGTGAGTTTGGAGAAGGAAAGAGTAGAACAGGAGTGAAGCAACACCATTTTTGTTCAATGCAATATGGGTACTTAAAACAAGTGGTGTGTTTTTCGTTTTAACTGGTGTCAATTACTAGTGCCCTAAATGTTTTTATAAACTTAGTCTGGAAGCTGGGACAGGGGAAGAAGGAATTAACTTGCCACTTATTAGTGATACAGATTCAGTCTTGGTATTTAGCTGACACTTGTGGCTATGAAGCTTGAGGCAGAGTAAGAGTAGACCATACGCAGTGTTATTAGCTCAGCATTATCAGTAGAAACTGCTTGTTTTTGACATTAAGTGAGAAGGTGCAAAACTACTTGGGAGATGGAGAAGAGCTATTTCAGGCCAAGTGCTATTCCTCTTGTGGTCTCACCAGGTCTGTATATGAGGATTGTTAGAGGGAATAAAACATCAGGGCTCTATTTTGCCATTCCAAGATGCAAAAAGGAATGAACCAAGGGAACCGGAATTCAAACAACAGGCAGCCCTAGGCACCTTTGCTCTGAGTATTCTGCCAGCTCATTTTTGTTTTGAACAATGTGGCTGGCTGCTATTCATGCAGAGGGAAGGGCATTTTATTGCTTGAACCTGCTTCTTATCCCTTACTTCACAAAGAGTTCTGTCTCTTGAAATACGCAGTGTTTGTGCATGACAGTACCTCTGAATGTTCTCTGTATGCAGTTTCTTCCAAACTGTAAGCTCCTGAAGCAGCATAATTCTGGTTGCTGCTGTTTAGTTCTCTGAAGTGTCTTTGGCATTTTGCTAGGAATCTGTTCTGTTTGTGACAACATTTAGCTGCTTCATTTGAATGAATTTGGGTGTATGCATCAAAATCCAGGCTCCAGCTGTCTCTGGCATGGAATTCCATTTTCACTTGGAGGTTGCTCCTCAAAACAAGCAGTGTTTTGTGCCTTGAATATCTTAAGAGTTAAGAACTTTCTAGTCAGTAATTTAAGATTATTCAGACCATTTTCATTGTTGTCAAGTTTAGTTTAAATCTGGAATAAACACAAGAAAAAGTGACTTCACAAAACATGTACTACTCCTTTTCAGGCTTAGTGTTAACAAGGCCAAGCAAATGGAGTCCTTGTTCTCTGAATTTCGTTAATCTCAACAGTTTCTTTGTATCAGCTAAGCAAGAGGTCTTCCATAAATGTGTGCAGTTCTAGTTAAGTGAGAGCTACCGATGCTGTGTGTCAACATTATTCATCAATCGACTGTGAACTACTAATCCACCTGTAGTGTGAGTATTCTCTGTATCTGTTATAACACTGCAGTTCTTCTGTAGCTATATGCCACCAGTGAATTAATCCTCCTTGAACTGACCAGTATGTCCAGACTTTTTTTTTTGCTTAGGTGAGCTCCTATTTTATACCAGCACTTCTTGCAGTGATCCCTGAAGTACACTGCTAGGTGTTTACACTATAGGCTATTTAATGCATGTCCCTGAAGACTGGATTAATGCACTTCTTAAAGACTGACAGTTGTAAGCTGCTTGTAGCAATCCAGGCTTCAAAGTAAGCAAGCCTAAACTGGAAGCCACTCATCTCATGTTGTTGACTGACTAAATGAAGTTGTCACCGAAACTGGTCTCAGAGTAGGCTGACAAATGGTCTCTTTCTGACATGACAATTTCTCTCACAGAGAGAAGCTTGATGGTAGCTCTTTCTGCACGGTAGCTTCTTAGTAGTTACTTTTTCTTATAGGTAACTATTCCTAAGTCTTAAAGAACTTAAGAAATTTATGAGCATTATCACATTTCCTAACTTTTCTGTCCAATAATACCCTTCTTAGTCTTGTTCATTTTGATAATATACACACATTGCATAGCTATAAAGAGAAAAGAAGCAGTTATAGACCTGTCTGTTTAATTTTCTCTGCAATTTCTAGATTAGCTTGATGGATGACAGCTTCCTCTTTGCATCCTGGAATCCAGAAAATAAGGTTCCTTTTCTCAGTTGTCTCTTGTGCTTCTGAATCTTCATTTACTTTTAATATCTTTTTGGGGGTACTGTCTTCAAATGAAACATCTTCATCCAACTCTTGCGTTGTTTCTTGGTCTGTATCTTGCACAGAAAAGATTCCTGCCTTCAGAACTGATTTCCTGCTGTGCATTTCTAAAAGATCTGCTATAAAGGTATGGATGTCCTTCTGAGTTCTGATTTGAACAGGGAAGTTAGTGGAGAGCTTTAAGTCTCCCTGTCCCAAGTTTGATTGGTAGTAGGACTGTTTCACAGCAATCTCAAGTTTCTTGAGCTGAACACTTTTTTTAAACTGTAGCTGTTGACAGAAACAAATTCAGGTTGACTTTTAAGAACAAAATCTAGTGCAAAGAACTCCAAACTGATGTTGTTTTGCTCACTCAGTATCCTCATAGTTTTCCTGGAACATATGACTGCTTAAAAAAAGCCCAGACAAAAGTACCTTCCCTGGGACTGTACATAAGCAGCATTATGTGTCTTCCTGCAGAAGGGCTTGGTCTGGCTGAGTAGTCACTTAGATATCTGTAATAGCATTTCAGATGCTAACACTTTTAGTGTTGCATGGTGGCAAGCATTTCAGCCTATTAGGGTACAGGGCTCATTGTAGTGTTCCTGCTGCCTGGAATGACAGAGATGGAGGGACGGCTCTTGCATCCACCATCAAGGACACTTCCTGATGATACTCTGAAGATTGCATACCTGTGTTCTTGTGCCTTGTGTATGTTGTAGCTAACAACTGCCTTCTGTCGCTAGAGTTTGTCATGGCCTCCTTGTTATCCTAGACTGAAGTACTGAATGTTAGTGTTCTGGTCTAAAAAGACTTTAACTGCTTATGCTTTAGCACTCGTGTTAGCAGAACTGACGCCATTCTGTTTTTAGGTAACTCATTACCATCTAAGCTGATTAGATGTAACTAGACCAGAAGATCAGTGCTAGTGAAGTCCTAGGTGAAAATATACAGTACTTTGCTTCTTTTTCCTAGTCAACTTTTGCATTACTGTGGAAATCTTACACTTGTTACTATCATGTTACAAAGATTGTTTTCAGTAAACAGAAGTTCTGCTTGGCCTCAAACCACAAGGAACTCTCTTGGGAAAGATGAGGAAAATTTTATAACTGCCTATTCAAATTGACAAGATTGTTTATATTTTCATGATTCAAATTAATTGGGTACCAGGCTTCTTAACTGTACTTGCTGAAAACTAAGTTCCCAAAAGATGCATGTTAGCAACATCTGTGGTACTGCTTTACAGAACTTATTTTGGAGTAAAACAGATTTAAAAATACTCTACTAAATGCCTCCTACTTATCTTTTGTTTTTTTGTTTGTTTGTTTTTTTTTTTTTAAGAAGTTTCATTTTTTGGTACAACTTGCTGAACTTCTAAGATATAGTGTCTTCTGGGCAGCACTGTGCTGTGTTTGCTCCTCTTCAGCAAATGAAAGAGCCATTTTATTTCCAGTAACTCAAAGCAGAACAGTTCTTGCATGATTGTTGAGAGAAATGAGGGGTGTCTTGCAACTGCAGTATTCACTTCCAGGCCGTTGCTATTATGAGCCCTGGTTGTTTGCATACAGGTGATCTAAAGACATCTTACTTTGCAGGACATAGATATGGGAGGAAGGATGCATGTTTTAAAGTCCTTTTGATAATGGAAGATCTAGAAAATAAAAGCTCCACTGTGAATTCTTCCAGAACTTCTTTTCATCAGACATAAGTATGTCAATGTTTACATACAGCTTTACACTGTGGGAACACTGTAGAAGTTTTCTAGATTCTTAGCCTGACAGTGTTACAGCTTTAACTTTTTTTTTTTATATGAATTGGTTATAACTCAAGGTTAAGATATCCCAGTCCTAATGGGAACAAAGCTTTCCTGGAGGACCTGGTAGCTGAGTTCATGCCCTGCCTCTCCTGTTGAGAGCATGATGTGTTCTGTCTCTTTGAACTCCTACCTTATGCACTTGGAGATTGTGTGTTTGTTGAACAATGAAGGCAGATAATGAAATAGTGCGTTTCAGGTAAAACGAGCTTGCTTAGCCAAGCTTCAAGGTCTCTGTTCATATATGAACTTGTTGACAGTTGTCAATTGCAAAACTTTTGATTTGGTGTCCTCTTCCATACTCAATTGTTGACAGTAATCCTGTGGGGGGGGGAAAAAGTTATCCCAAGAACATGATGGTGATACTGAATCTAGGTGGCTTGTTAAGAACGAATTTTGTATTTCAGTGCAGGGAAGACTTGTCTGCCACCCCTCTAAATATGAAGAAGCTCTTAGCTTCTCAGATTTTCTCTTTGCTAACTCTTTCTCTGAGGCTTAACCTATAACAGAAATGCCTTGTGTTCTGTAAATGACCAAGTTTGGAAGTCTTGGGTGAGGCTCATTTTTGCTCTCTGTCTCTTTATTCAAAGCTGCCACTTACTGCAGTTGGGGGGATGCAGAGGAGTCTGTATGGCTACTTAAATTCTGACTTGTGATTGGAGAAGCTTAGAATTGTTCTTGTGGTGAGACAGGACCTCTGGAGACTGAGACGATTCTGCTCAACTTGGGGCAGCTTCTTTAGTTCAGTGTCTTTTCTTGTATTAGAACCTAGTCCTTCAAACAGTGTGCAGAATCAGTACGGTGATTCTTGGCTGGAAACTCTCCTAACATTGCTTTAGGTTCTAAGTGACATAAGGAAGCCTGTTTATTGAACCTCCATGTACAAACTGGCTGTTCTTCATAGCTTGTGATTCTGCGGTCTTGGTGAGAGGCTTCATTGCTCTATTATCGTTTGTTCTTAAAAATGGCACACGTTGGAGCAAAAAAGCACATCACCAAGCAAGAAGTAGTAACTAGCTGACTAATCTTAAGAGACAAGTGATAACTTCAGCATGAGTCTTCTTGTGACTTCTGACAGTTGGCAAGCATCCCAAGTGACTCATCTTGAAAAACACTACGTCTTATTTACTAATCATACAGGAGCTATGAGGATTACTGTGAAGACATTGAGGAGAGAGATACACATGGCAAGTGTCATCTTTGTGGGCCTAGTAAGAGTATTAAGCCATAATTCATTGCTTTTCAAGTGATAATAAATACCATGTTAACTTGTCAGGGCATCAAGTCTGGTTTCTCTTAATGATGAGAGAAAACTACAACATTTCCTTATTTTTGTCAAGCTTTAATCCTATCTTTTTAAGAATAAACTTGTTAAATAGTTTGAAGTAAGCCTCGAATAAATGAATGACTTTATTAAAAGAGTTTATAGCTCAAGTCTGACTCACTGAACTTTTAAAACCCAGTGTGAAATACCTACAATAAGTGTCTCATACCTCAGAATTGAAGCAAGGTATATTGGACCATGTTAAACTCTGCAAGGATTGAAGTACAGTTACCATCCCTGGAGACGTTTAAAAAGCATGTGGGTGTGGTGCTTTGGGACAGGATTTAGTGGTGGACTTGGCAGTGCTGGGTTCATGATTGGACTTGATGATCTTCAAGGTCTTTTCCAACATAAACAATTCTATGATACAGACTTAAAATCAATGTAGTTAGAACATCCAAAATCTGACGTAGCTAAGCACATGAAATGAAGATGCTGTGAGGGACTATTGTCTACCACAATTACTACTACTAATTGAAGCATGAGTAGTTTTATGCAAAATAAATTGTGTAGCAGTGATGTAAATAGATGGGTGAATAAGAGAAAATATGCAGCTCTTGTGGGAGGGACACCTTCCCAGATTGGAAAGTTGGTGTGCCCTAAAGTCAAGGCAAATGAGTCTAATTCCTCTGGAAACAGTGAACTAAGCACTACTATGAATATGAGCTGCTGGGACTTCAGTTTTAAGTTCCTCCCCTGTAGAAGGTTATAAGGTCTGCTGAATCTATCAATAGCTTTTCTGAAACAAGGAACAGAGGTGAAGTTGCTTTTGTTTGGCTGAAGTGATGGTCTGCATATGGTTAGGTGACTTTGAAGGGGATGCCTTCTGAAGGTGATGTCACCCCTGGGACTGCTTTCCACTAGGAACCCCTTAGAAGTTCAGGGCTCCTTAACTTTTGTAAATACAGGGAAAGGGGAGTATCTAGTAATAAAGGTCACTGTCTGCAGGCTTTTTGGTGTGATCTGCTTACTAACGGGAGGGTGGTGGAGAGCATTCCTGATGGGCAGGATTATTGGATAATCTTCCAAAATGAGCCTTATTCCAGTAAGAGTTGAAGCAGCTGACTGGAGCCACTTTGGGAAACCAAGACCTTTTTACAGCTGTTTCAACACAAGTCTGCTTTGAAAATATTTCAGTGCATACAGAGAGTAGAGAAAATTATCCTTGTGGCACCTGTCTTGGAGAGAGGAGCCAAGAGCATAGTGTGTTGAGTAAACCTAAGTATGTCTTAACTTTATGTGCTGTATTGACTCAGTTAATCCTTAAAGTTGTAGGACCGTTTCATAATGATTTGTGGAGAGGAGAACTAGTAAGGAGGAGGATTTCAAGCATCAGAGGGAATTATGGAAAAAACAAACAAACCCCCAAATAACAAAAACAAAACAAATAAGGTCTTGGGGGAAAACCCAACAATTTTTAGATCATGTTTGTTCTAGAATAATTGCACTTCTGTTCTGGAGCTTGATTAGGGAAAGAGATGAAAGCTGCTTCTTTGCACTTAATGCTCTTAAGAGTATTGTTTGATCTCCTTTGCAGTTACACAACATGAAATCAATGGGAAAGGGCAACAAGTATCCAGTAGTGCTTTTAGTTCTGTTGTTTTCAGAGGGGAGAATGCTCAGTAAGGTTGAGAAGTCCTCTGTGTTGTGGCAAGCTTCTTTAGGATGAGTAACCTAATATAGTATCATAATGGCATTGTCCTGCATAATGTATAATCTTCATATTTCTTATTCTGAACTTGTCCTTTTTCACGAAGTAAAAATTACCAGGTGGGCATATTTTTGCTCTCTGAATTAGTTTTAACAGAAATGAAAGAACATTGATTAATTAGTCCCGTACTTAGAAGTCAGCTTAATGTCTCAAAAGCACGAGTTCACAGTGTGCAACACTCGCCTTGGGCAAGTTGAAAGCACATCAGTCTGTTAATTACATGAGCTTTATTGGCCGGCTACTAGCTCCACAGAATTTGTGTGCTTGACTGTATCCTACTAGGAATGGGTAACGTTGCCCTCCAGCGGCTGACGGCTAGAGGATATAGAGCGCGTGTTCGCACGAGCAATAAAGGCTCAATCACTGGAAAAGTCTGCGATGAGGAGGATGCTAGCTTAGAACTATATTCTGTTTAAATGGGACAAGTTTTCATACAGTACTGGTACTTCAGTGTTCAACATATTAAGGCTCTATAGGACTGAAGGCTTTCCTTCAAGCTTTACTTATGTAGGATATAATTTCAGGGGAGGCTCTCCTATTCACTGCAAGAGTTCTTTCTAGCCACTGTCTGATCAAATCAGCTTGTTTGGTAGTATGATTATAACTTTATACAGAAATCAAATAGATTTGGCTTTACCGCAGTTGCCTCTACATGTTAACCTTTGAATGAACTTTTCAAAAAACCCTATCGTAACACCTCTACTAGATTCTTACACAACAAGTTGCCTTATTCTTGCCTAGAGCCACCTGTGCTAGGTTGTAAATCTGTGGCCTGTTTAATCAACTGATATTCTTATCTAATATGCTTACAGCTCAAGTAACTTACATTATCTCCGTAGCTCAGAACGGAAGGGGGAAGCAATAAATCTGTCTCCACAACGCTGGTATGTTTTGAGGCTTGGCAGAGGCAATAGCTAGCTCCTTACCCTTCTATTTTCAATGCAAAGCTAACCAATGCTTATGGAACTCAATTCACTCCAGAGCAGCTGGGGGCGACCCTTAGAACCCTAAAGTCGAAGCCGTAAGCGGTAAAGCAAAGCAGCGCTTTTCTCATTTCAGCCTCAGACCGAGCCTTCTCTTGAAGCGCCCGGCCGTGGCCACCCCGCGGCGGGGAGATGGTGCGCTGCTCTGGGGCTCTGCCACCCGGGATGGGCCAGGGGAAGGGGGTGCCGGCGGGCCAGGGAAGGGGGGTGCCGGCTGCCCTCCGCCTTCCTGGGCCGGGGGCGGGCGCGGGGGCGG